>CM076584.1:703809935-703878498 GCA_034641835.2 Pinus albicaulis
CTGGTATAGGAGACTAACAACACCTTTGGGGGCTAGCAGACCAGTGCCCATGTAAACTAGGAGTGAAGATAAAACAAATTTGGTCAAAATTACCTGCCACATTTAACCAGTGGGCACCCCATGATTGAATTCTTTTCCTGATTTTTTGTTATACTTCCTCCCATTCTTCAGAGTTATATGATCCCAAAGAAATTGGAATACTCAGGTATTTGAAATATCTCCATTCGAACACAGTCGAGAACTCTAGTACTTTAGAAATCTCACTCAATGTCTCTTTTGAACAATTCCATCCATAAAGTTGGCATGTCCTTTTGTTTACCATTCCACCCGAGAGATCAAGATATCTAACCAATATTTGTTTGAAATGAGATGCAATTATTTTAGATGCCCCTCCAAGAAGAAAAGTGCAAATTGTGAATGGTTTACTCCGTTGGTGTTTCTGGCTATGCTTAGTCCCAACAATTTTCCTTCCTGCCACACCTTTTCCAGATTTCTACTTAAACCTTCAGCTAGAATTATGTAGAGCAGAGGGGAAAGAGGACACCCTTGTCGTAGCCCTCCTCTTGCTGGCATGTTTTATAGAGCTCCCTCGTGAGTTCTTTTTCCTTTTCAAAATGCCAAGGCTCCACCTTGCTATTCTTGACGAGGAGTTGATGATTCTCGAGCTGCTTTACTAACTCTTTCCTTTCTTTCCCAGGCGGCTTGTAGTTCTCCTTAAGCCACATTCTTAAATCCTACTTGACCAGTTTCAGCTTTGATTCCCATACAAAGGAGGGCGAGCCTGAGATTGAGGTCTTTCGAGCTTGTTGTATCCTATCCACGACCCCATCCTCCTGCAACCAAGTTGAGTTTAATATGAAAGGAATGGGACCGCGATCTTCTAGTTTATCTGTTACTAATGTGATTGGGCGATGGTCAGACTCTCCTTGCACTTTTATTGAGGAAGTGCACTTCATGCCTTTTTATAAGCCAATTACTTTGAACCAGGAATCTGTCTAATCTAGCCGAGATATGATTATCTCCACTTCTCTTGTTTTTGACCAGGTGTATTTACTAAACTTCAGAAGGACATCTCGATCAGATCCCACTCTTGTATTAAATCCTCCATACACTTCTTGAAGGGATCTCAGACTAGAATCCCTCCTTTCTTTTCTGTAGATTTGAGTACGGTGTTGAAGTCCCTACCCAATATACAATTATGATGCCAACCTCTCTCTTTGATG
Organism: Pinus albicaulis; assembly: GCA_034641835.2. Taxonomy (NCBI): domain Eukaryota; kingdom Viridiplantae; phylum Streptophyta; class Pinopsida; order Pinales; family Pinaceae; genus Pinus; species Pinus albicaulis. The sequence continues at coordinate 703,811,159 of CM076584.1, forward strand.
ATGTTCAAAGAGTTCTGAAATTTCGCTTTTTCACCATAGAGCACCGGTGCATAGACGTTGATAACTGTGATCCACTTTGGTACCATTCCTTTCCAAGATGATTGCAATCCAGTTTGACGTTTCAAAACTATCTGCAAAGTTGAAATGGACTTCCGACTAGAAGGTACCTATCCCTCTAGATGCTCCTTTGGAGATTTGAACAATGCCACTGCCTTCGCTCTAGAATATTTTGGTTGCAACAAAAGCTTCCTTTTCCTCTAACTTGGTATCCTGAAGGAACAAAACCCATTGTTTCTCTTGCTCAACTAGATCTTTTTTCTAACAGAGATTTATTGGGGCTCCCCCAACCCTAGATGTTCCAAGGAAATATATTCATCATTTATTTAATAAGGATTGAGAGGCTCCTCCTCCAGCTTTTGGTGACTCCGATCCCTTGTTTGATCTCGACTTTAGGATCTTCGTGATTACTGGTTGGTTGCCAAATTTATTGTTGAGTTCTACTTTGTTCTCACATTATTTTTTGTGTGGTTGCCCATTCTTTTTCTCATTTCTCTCCATTTCATGGATGCTACCATCCTCTGCCCACACTAAGCTCTATTCCATATTTCGGGTAATGACCCTCGTTGACAAACCTTCATCAGCCTTCCTATGGGTTTCCAGATCGACATGCGTTCCACAACTAGCTAGCTTGTGATCCCAATAATAGATTGCACTTTTATTAAGGGTTGATTTGGTCATTGTGGATCCATAACATTATCGATACCTGGAGAGTCCCCAACTTCATTTATGTCGCCTTCTTCTTTCTCTAATGGTGCTTCGATCTCTCTCGTGTTGTTTATATGAGTTAAGTTCTCTTGATCATTCTAAAAAGCGTTAAATGGATTCGATGAAGTTGAGGCTCCATGGTTTCTAGGAGGATTTTGAACCTTATTTTTTGCCACTTTCGCTTTGTTCCCTCCATGACGTTGGGTTTGTCATTGCTTTAGTTGATCTATTGACGGATTTGGACCCTTACTTGATGTTGCTTTTTTACAGTCTCTAGTAAACTTCTCGTACTCATGACAATACAACATTTGAAGGGGTCTATTCGTAGTCAAGGGTTTGAGAGTGGATCCAACTCCCAATCATGAGGTTGATTTATGAAGGCAACCCTTTTTCCAAATCGACTTCGACACATTTTTGCACATGCAAACTAGAAGCCTTTTGGTTCTGTTCTGTCAAGGTATTTCTCGAATCCATTTCCAATGGCTCTGAGGTAATCATTGCTCCAACAAGAAAGAGGAAGCCTTAGCAGGTTAACCCAAAATAGAACTGTGTTTGGTATATCCTCATATGCATTGAATTCAAAAGACCATTTATTCAGGTACATTCCACGCGATCCAACGAAGTAAGGATCATTCCTGAAGATCATGTCCTTGTCTTCCTTCATTTCAAATAGAAATGCAAAAAATCCATTTTTGCATGCATACATAGCAATGTTTCCCTTCATCTTTTGCCTCCAATTTTTATCTATCAAATCGTCCATTGATCGAGGGGATGGACACATTCCTGTAAACTTTCCCACCGAAGCTTGATCAGAGAAGGCCAACAATGTTCTACGCGCCACCATGGGAAGAGCGACGATAAGGATTGAGTTAACTTTCTTCACGAATTTTGTTTGAGCTTCCTTGTTCTTGGGCTTCAACGCTGAAGCCTCGTCTAAAGCTTGGAAGGCAATCTTCATTGAGAGGGTTAGGAGGGGGAGGGACCCCCTCCGAGGTCGTGATTAGAGAGGAGGCTTTGTGATCAGAGATTGGCAGGGGCAGGGCACGACATTGTTATTCAATTTTAACATAGTAAAGTAATGTCTAAGTTTCTCAAGTCTCAACACTATACTTACATTGAAAACTTGTCACTCACTCGAGAGCATTTTAACCTTCTAAATTGAATTCTTTTCTCTTTGTATCTCTCATGAAACATCCTTCATATTCCTTGTATAAACCTCCTCATTTTCATATATATAAGCATTCATGTGAAATTTCATGAGACCAAATTGTACTTTGAGAGCTATTGAATAAATTCTACAAAGCTTCAGTGAATTCTACTTGAGGCAACACCAAATCCCTTGTTGAGGATGGCCTACTATCTAACTTCTCAAAATTTCAGCTCGCCCTCTTTCTTTGGTTAAGGATTTGGAGGTGAAATGTCACATTAAATGGTATATTGTTTATATTCTTTCACAATGTTCTCTAAAAAATGATTTATGAAAGTTAAAATGATATATTGTTCATCTAATTTCACAATGTTTTCTAAAAAATAATTTATGAAAGTTGAATAGCAATTAAATGCATAATGTATAATTACTTTTATTTAATAGTTTGGCTAACATAATTATCTCTTAGAGGAAAAATATGAACCATATTAGGAAGGTAGTTAGAAACATTAAGTATAGAATGACCTTGTTGATGAGGTGATTCTGTTAAAAGCATGGCCATCTCCATTGAAGGTTATCCGTGTTAGTGAGGACATATATAAATGTGCATTTTTAAAAGCATCTTTAGCCACTTAGCATATTGTTATCTCAAAAGAAATAGCTTTCGTTGCTATTAGTTTCGAATAAGTAGAGGAATTGATACACATAAGTGTATTTTTGTGATAGCTAGAAAGTAACTTGACATTTCTAGGAGACCAGTGAAACATTTATAAAATTCCACTTTCAATTTTTTTTTGCCTTAATCTTGAGTTTTCTTCGATTTATATCAAGTGAAATTTCATCCTTTGGTTCATTTGAAATATTAAATTATAATAGTAATATTTCAATTCTCTTAAACTCAAATATCACTTTGCAACATAATAAAATAAATATAATACAACTTTACTTCATGTCCAATCTCACATTGCAACCCAAAAGAATAAATATCATACAAGTTTACTTCAATACGACTTTGCTAAAACCCTTAGGATGCACTTTATCAAGCATGTAATAGATCTAGAATTTTGTTATAAATATTGTAATAGTAGTAAATTTTCTCTGTTATCTTCAAGACGTGTTAAATCAATTAACCAATATATTGATATGTCATGTCAAATCAATATGAACAAGAGCTAGAATATTCCAAATGAAAAAAGATAAGTTGAAATTAAATTTGCATGTGTGTATACGCACATACATATAAGTTTCCAGCTGTCCAAATAATGTGTGCATGCAAATTCAATTTTCCTAGGATGAAGTAAATACCACAACTTTATCACAAAGCTAGTACAAGTCAAGCTCCAAACCTAGCTAGGGAAATCATAAGAAAATCTTATGCATTATCACCTCGCTAGGAATCACACTCCTAACCAAAGTTGGTTACCCCAATAAATGTCCTCAATAAGATAGCATCATCATTGTTAAGTCCTCCTTGGCACATATACTTGCATCCCACAAGTGTACAAGATGTCTACTTCTTTTCTCCTCCACGATAAGCATAACAAGTAGCACCAGAGTTTCCAAATGGCACAACTCTAGTATTTTTCTTTCCAAACATTATCTTTATTTACCAAGGTTTATCAAAAACCTTAATCTTCTTTTCCCGCCTAGAGTGAAACCCTACCCTTACTCTTCCCTTAGAATTCATCATAGGATCCATAACACTTGAGATAGAGAAAATTCACATGAATAAGATTACTAGAAGAAAATATTTCCCTAGTATCGTATCTATAATTCAAGCACATGAGTACATGAATTAACATGTTCAAATGACACTCTCCTCACTCTATTTATATTTGGGAGGCCAACAAGATAAAGTGGACCTAGTTCACTATGGGAAACCTTACTCTACACAAGATAAGTCCACATGTGGAATGATCTAACTCTAGGTGACATAAGTCAAACTTTGAGGTATGCATATACAACAAGTATGGCTCGTTTAAATGCTCCTCATGAAAGGTCCAACACTCCTCTAAAAGTATCCAAAGATCCATCACACCTCCTAAGCCATGCATACCTTAGAATCCTCCCCACCTACATGGAATACAAGCATCTATGCAAGCAACCAAGTGTTATTATTCTATCTATGGCTCAAAACCCCCCTCTATGATGCTAAATACTCCTCCAAGGTAAGTTTCCCTCCTAAGAAAGAAACCACCCTCCATGTGTTGGCAACATGAAGAAGTCACCAAACTCCATAAGTCTACAAGGCTATAGGGAAGAATGCCACAAAAGCATCAAGGGAAGGCATAAAAATTAATGACCAAGCCAACTCCAATCTCTATGTCCATCATGGTACAACCAAGGGTCATTCGTACACCATGCACTTGACATCACACCCACAAGCATGGTATAAACATTCTCAAAATAACCCCAAAACATAACACTTCCTCTTTATGGGGAAAATGTTTTCACCAACACTAGTGTGCTTTCATTGCAAACTAATGAAACATACCATATGAAAATTTGAACTTCTTGTAGTCTTGGACTCAACCACTGGCTCTTGTAAAAGCAATGTCACCCAAACAACCCACCTCTCCATTAATGCATCACACCTTACCTCCTCAAAATAATTGGAAGGATCATAAGTGGAACTAGAAGGCAATGCAATATGGAAGAGCATTTTTGTATACATATGCCAATATGTACCCGTACATTTATAGATAGCATCAATATATCTTCTAGGAGAAATAATTTTCCTCATAATATCTAGGGGCTCCTACATGCTATTGTGGATCCTATAATGTCTACGTAACAAATCTTGACTTCTTTCCTATTGAATAGAGGGTAAGGGAATATCGACCCCAATCTCATTTCACCCACCTGTAATTTGACTCTTCTCTAACCTTTGAATGTGAAACAACTACTCCCACACTCCATTTAATCCCTAATGGAGATAGTTGTGAGTTACATGATCACACATCTCATCAAGTTTCACACCTTGGCTCACCGTAGTCTTCCATTGTGTTGGATGTTGGTCTTGAAAATTGTAGAAGTCTTATTTTATCCAAGAACACAAGATACTATCACAATATATTGAACCTTAAAGGAGAAATAAACACCGGTGAATATGAAGGAACATAACCTTGGATCATAACTCCCTGCCCAATTCCATCATCCCTCAAGTTAGATTCATGGGAAAAAATGTTAACAACTTGTAATCATGTGTGTCTCACCCAGACACCTCGAAACCTCTAGCCACTAAATCATCAACCTCAACAAGGTTTCCTCTCTTGTTTGAGAGAACCTTGAAGCAAGAGTAACATCAAGGTAAACTCTTTCCCCAAGAAAATTTAACAATTGTATCCTTATACTCTACAACACTTTTGAAATTAGCCATTGATTTAAAAATAGGCTATGAAGCTACCTCCATGATATCCCACCATTCATTCTCTACATATGCCATCTCAAGACTAGGAGGATCATCTTGCTTACCATTAGAATGTAAAAATCCCATAGGATTAACAAGAAACATGTAAATCAAATCATCTCACCCACCTCTAACCAAAGTCCTCATACCTACTAGACTACAATCATGAATAGTGCATGATTGTCCCTAAAACACAATTCTATATTGAAGCTATAAAATATAAGAAACTTTAAGAATATTTTTCTTCAAATGAGGAACAAATAAAACAATTTAGGTCAAGAAAATAACTTTATGGCATAAAGAAGGAAATGGAGTCCAGTTCTTTCACATGACAAGAGGCAACATCACTCAAATCCACTCATAGCTTCCTCTTCCTCTTGTTCCTAAAATCTGCAACCGAGTGCTTGTCCTAAGTTTTGTCTCAATATTCCACTGGACATTAGATGGAACAATGCCCCAACTCAAATATTTCTTTGATGGAATTTAAGATTCCATCTTACTGTTCTTGTATCCTTTCTTGCTTCCCTTCCTCATCCTCCTAATGAGAGCCAAATATTCTACTTCCTCTTGTTGCATCGAACATGGCTTTGACCTAATCTCTTCCCATGTAAGGTTATCCCAAAGCCTCAAAAAATCATGTAACTCCTCACAAGCACAAAAATCTTAGCCAAAAGGCTTCAAACATGGAGTAATTCCATTTAAGGTAATGGACACGAATTCCTTATCCTTCACTACAGTCCCTATGGCAAGCCATTGATCTCTCAAGTCTATGATCTTGGCTAGATAACTGACTACTATATATCTATTTCTCATGTGGATTTTTGAAAGCTTGTTTTGCAAGACCATATATCTAGAGACAACAAATCTAAAATAAACCAACCAAAGTCGCATACATCTTCTTGCCAATTGACTTATTTGCAATTTTAGGGATGAAGTTATCCTTCACCAAATCAAGAATGATTCTATTTGGGTTGGCATCCTTAACATGTTATTGGATTGGTAGGTAAAAATATGTTCTTGACATGCTCCCCAATCTTAATTTCCTCTAAAAGAATTTGAAGCACTTTAACTTCCAAGGAGTGAAATTGAAAGTGCCATCCAATCAATCACATTCTCCAACACTAAGATTACAATTCCTACAAACTTGAGGGCAATGCATAAGAATAAATGAGGAAGCCAAATCAAATGTGTACATCCATCATCATAGTACAGCCATAGGGTCATCCATACCCCATGCACCCCACATCACATGAAACACTCCCAAACATAACATAAACACTTTAGGACTAACCTTGAAAGCTAATAAGATGAACAAGGATGAAAAAAAATATAAAAACACTTGGATATTAAAAAATATTAAAACTTTAGACCCCCTTAAGGCAAGGGTTTGAAAGCCTCAACAAAGCAGGATAAGATAATCAACAAAGAACACTCAGTCAAGCATGCCAAACATACAAATAATCAAACTTGGATTTGGAGACATACTCGAAGGTCCTACATTTGTATATGTTCCTGTAGGGTCCAAACCCTCTGCTTCCTCCAATATAAGCAAACCTGGAAATAAATCACATAAGCATATACATAATAGATAATTCAATGTGCATACATAAAAATATGTTAGATCATCAGATATAAACATTTAAAATATCATTCATGAGATAACAACATATCAGGAACAAGACACGAGCTTCTTTACTGATTAATAACAATAAGTGTAGGAAATGTACAACTTGATATAGGCCAAAGGAACCAACGAAGCCTTCCTCTGGATCCGTCCAACGTGAGCCACGAATACAAGCCATCTAATAAGTGCAAGAAGATGCTATATAAGGATGTTGAACATCTCTTCAAAGGAAACCAAGGTTTTCTAGAGATTGGGAGTGCATGAGGCACGGGAAAAACATACTTGATATGGGAGAAATTGAGTATAATGTCAATTTCCTTATTCTCTTGTTGTAATTAGGCCTACCCAAAGGGTGTATATATACTGCCTCGAATTGGTTGTTTCAGTTAGGCTACGGGCTCCTGTAGGTGGGCTCTCGGTAAAACCCATAAACCTCGCCCAAAAAATAGCATTTTATTTTATTTTTTCATATTTTAAAATGTATATGCGGGTATAGTATTATGGAACTTGCGTCTGTACGTATTTTTGTATGGGAAGAGTCACGTATGCATTTTGAAATATTGTTTTTTAGTATAAAGTCAAGTTTGCATGGGAAAAGGGACTGCCCATTGCCATAAAAGAGCATCAGGTCTACAGTAGTGTTGAATGATGCTATAACAGATGCCCCCTAATATATGAGGTCAGAAGGGGAACATGATGGCCGAAATATATTAAGCATAGAGAGAGGAGTCATCCGAAAACCAGGGAGGAGCTCACCATAATCCAACCCATCGAATACTCGTGGAAGGAGTCAGAAAGAAAACTCATGTCTGAGGTAGGCATACCCATGCTCAGAAGTAGTAAAGCATGTTTGTTGATCAAGTATAAAGCAGATCCAGAATGTATACATAAGTGTACAAAAGGAGCTAAAGAATACATAGTGGATCGTCAGATCACAACCATGAAAGAACACAACAGAGCTATGTCTCAATATCACATATATAAGAATGTATGATCAATGATGCTAGAATATTATATGCTCAATGATGCTGCATAACTAGTCCTCATAAAAGTACCAAGTCATATAGGTGGAATAGAGGTACTACATAAACTTGGGTGTCAACATATAAGATGTTGTTGTGAAAGACTGCAACATATAGAGATGAAGGTGTCACCGACAGAAAACTGAAGGAACTGTCAAGTGAACCAAGATGCTGACACAACCTGAGGTCTTCACCGACTGCAGATGATACATTTCTACACTATGGAAATAAATGATCTGAAGAGGACCATGTGAGAAATCGTTCAATACCGATCATTGATATATACCGTTAAAAAACATGAGACAACTCACCAATAATGATAATGAGTGTAAAGGTACCCCAGTACAATCTAACGAGTGTGAATAGATGTGTTGAAGTTGAACACTTGAAAGAATATATCAATCAAGAGGCATTGATGTATTATCACTAAATAGTGAAGGAGTTTGCCACTGATAAATGCAAACCCCAAGGTATTGAATAAAGGACTCTAGATATTGTTCCCAGTGAAATGAGTTAGAGTCGATGGGAAAAGATCCGCTGGAAGTAAGGCATTAAGGTATCCCACGTCAACCTGTGCAAGTGTAACCCGCAGGCCAATAATTTGGAAGAACTTGGACAAAGAGATATGAAGTAATGATTTTGAAGTACATTTACGGTGTACACAAGATGTATCTAGCGCACGACAGAAATTCTCTGAACCAACATATAATGAAAGCTAACACAAATGCGAGGAATCCACCAATAGGGTCAAATGGAAACCAAGTTACTGTGTGAATCCTAATGTGTGATAATGTAAGTTGACGTCGCAGAAAAGGGAAACCAATCAGTCTAAGACTCATAATGTTGATCGATGCTGAGCACAAGGTCACCTATCAATGATGTAAATAGGGCCAGGGTGCAACTCTAGGTCTACTCTCATATCAATTTGTCGCAGTCAATAAGAGAAGAACCGCCAGTAAGAAATCGATGGGGACCTTCTTAAATAGCATGAGTAAAGGACCATGTCACTGAAGTGATACTTAGAATAAATTGATAGACCGGGTATGACCTACAAAAATGAGCCAAGAGACACCACAGAATGGCCGACAACAGGTTTACTTCCCTTGAAAAAAAACACTACTTGATGTGACTTTATGGCAGCATAAAATAACTTTGTATAAGTTTGCAATGCATGAGGAATTAACAAACTCTCTATACGATTAGAAGAGATAACCAACTGGTGGATGACTGACTCAAGAACAAGGTTATGACTTCCCTAAATCCAAACTAAGTCCCATACCGATGGAGGAAATACTCATTTTAAGTGCTTTGTTCAAGGGCGACACACTGACTCTTGCTGCCATCAAATGATGAAGAAATTGTATCGTTCCCGCTCTTTTTTTGGAATATTTTTATTTTTATTTTTTCATATTTAAAGCCCAAAAAATAATAAAATAATGCCTTTAGAATATTGGAAAGAACGAGTGTCAAGGGAAAGTGCACTAGTTCGTGGGACTAGAACATTCCTATGATCAATGAAAGGTGGTGGATGTTGGTCATTGATACTCAGGGGACGTTCTCTCCACGGAAAAGGGGTGTCAAGTTGCAAAGGCTAATGCATGCATGGTTTGAACTTACAGAAAATTCATGGTCAAAATTGGCTTATACACGAGTCCAAATGAAGTCGGATTAAGGACAAAAGGGGGTCAAGTGGTCAATATGCAATGTAATAGTACAACTCAACACATGGGAGCCTCTAGGGTATAAGTCCAGAAAAATAGCGAAGAAGAAAAAGAATGAGGCTTCAACGCAAAGTCATGGAGGGACTAAAGAGAAATCCCGAGCTTACACAATACTTGAAGCATGGAAAACATATGCTAGCGAGGATATAACTAGGAAGCCCATGGAAGGAAAGGCTCTACCACTGTGTTATGATTTTACAAAATGATGAGTGAAAGAGGTTAAAAAATCACAACATGGTGGGGCCGACCCTATGGCTAAATATCGTAGTATGAGGTCAAGATGCATGACACAATGAAAAAGTGTTATGTCTTAACCTATATGTTAGTTTAGAATATGATACTTGCTGTGATAGGTCAGCGATCGTGGAGTTGAAGCAACGGAAAAATATCACTAAGTGATACAAAGTCTTCATCACCCTAAAAAAGATCTTTCCCAACACTTCAAGCGAAGGTAAAAAGTTAATAAAACAAAATAATAAAGTAAAAAAATGAACTTTAGGAAAGTGGGTTTTAATTTTTCATTATGAAATATAGTTTTGGACATACCCAATTTAATTTTCACTATCCAATTATTGAGGAGAGGTCTTTTGGAGTGAATTTGGGCAAGCCAATCCGACCAATTCCACCAACAAATCTGAAAACCACGAACTCCAAGTAATTCATGACCTTAAATTCTTCCATTTGATCGAAAATTTCATAGATTAGATTGAAAATTTGGGTCGATTTTTTAAAATTTCAAAATCACTCTGCGTGTAAACGGGTATGGGCTTTTAAAATCCCGTATAGAAATCCTTATACGTGAGTTACTTAAAGGGAAATTCGCTTATATACATGCATGTCTTATACAGAAACTCCGTATGCGCAGAGTAAAATTTAAAAATTAGTTTCTAACGGATGAAATCTCTCAATTTTTCAGAATGCCGATCATTTAGAGAGAAAGAGAACACAATGATGTGGATAATGAGGTTTTAGATGATCAAGAATTGTTGGACGGATTGAAAAATTGTGGTTTTCTAAAATTATTCATGATGCCCAATATGAGAGCTCAAACTCGATTATTGGAGATGTTGATTCATTACATGGACTCAGAGCAAGAACAATTCATCATAGATTCATTGCCTTTTGTAATATTCCTAATAGGAAATTAGCAGTAATAACAATGCATCAATAGACATTAACAACATAAAAAACATTCACGCCATTAAAACATAAATTGGGGCCATAAAATCAAGTATAGGCCATTTGATTAATCTGATATGATGTGTACAATATGGGTGATGGAATGATGGCACATGGGCTTGCTCAAGGAAAGCTAAAGATAGCCTTAGAAGAAAGCTGAAATCCACCCTCAAAAAGAACATTGCACTGTCCTGGATCTACACATTTCTTTCAAGAAATGCTACTACTACTCCACTAGAACTGCTGGTTGGGCTTGGAATAATGCTCAGAAAATTTCGGTCTTTTAACCCCGGTCTCTACTCACAAGACCCACAGTAACCTGTGAAGGATTTGTGGAATGGCTGACCCCGGAAATTGGCCCTCTTGTGCTTGGCTCTCTGCGTTGTTGGATAAATATGTGCTCCTAGAAATGATTTTGCAGACTTCTCCCAAAATTTTTGCAATATCCATGTTAGGAAGCTCTTAGCCTCCCCACCAATTCCCTATGCTTCTTAGATCTTGGATGAGCTCTCTCTCAGCACTGCGCATTCACTGTGCTACAGGGGCTGCTCTACGCTGCCTTTGAAGATGATCACGCTGTGAATGGGACACACAACTCCCCACTGGATTGAAAAGGTAAAATATCTTCCCTTGGGCAGGCACTCAAAGTTCGCCAAAGCAAAGGTTGAGATTCCCGTTCGGGAACACTCAATTGTTGAACAACAATGGTAGACGTGGTGCTTGCTCAAGCATGCTCTATCAAACAAAAAGTTCAATAGATGATAGATGAATGAGAAAAATGAGTTGCTTCTTCCTTTTTGTCCCCAAAGGCCCAACTTTCCTCTTGGGTCCCACCAAGGGCTGTGTTGCCCCTTATCTAGCCACTCCTGCACTGCCTCCCATCGACCAATCATAACACTGCCTTCATGGATGGTGCTATCCTTGCTCATTGGCTCATCGAGCCCACACCAAAGCCACAATATTTTCCTCTCCATTATAGGAAAAGACTATGGTTTGCCTTAATCTAATTTGTGGGTCCCTGGCCCACATATTTTTGGCTAACAATAGGAAATAAAAAATTATCAAAACTTTAATATTTCTAATTAGAAAAATGTCTAATTAGGAATATTACAGTCCTCCCCACCAAGATGTTGCTTGTCCTCAAGAAATTGCAGCGATGGGTGCTGGAGTATCTGTTTTCCTTCCCAGGTGGCATCCTCATCTGGAAAATTCCTCCATCTGATCAAAAACTCCTTGACCACCCTACTCCTCAAATGACTCTCCCTGGTGTCCAAAATGGCCTCCGGCTGAAGTACCAAGTGCCCCTCATCATCCATGGGAGGCAACTCAGTTACTGCTATCACCTGCTATCCCAAGGCCTTTTTCAAGCATGTCACGTGAAAGATGTTATGCAGCCAACTTCCAGGGGGTAGCTCCAACTCGTATGATACCTCCCCCACTCTCCGAGTGACTCTGTATGGTCCATATAAATGAGGATCAAGCTTCTTGGCCCCCTTCCGATTCAACGTGGACTGCTTGTATGGCTGAAGGTGGAGTTACACTAAGTCCCCAACCTCAAACTATCCCTCCACGCGGCTCCAATATGCATATATCTTTTGTTGGTTCTTCATTGTTCTCATATTGTCCTTGAGATCCCTCAAAATGTCTTGGCTCTCTTGGATATTATCCTTGGCCCTTGGGGCCTTTCTGTCTCCAAACATGACATAAAAAAATGTTAGAGCATCATAACCATACAAAGTGAGAAATGAAGACATACCTACAGACATGTGGAAGGCGGTGTTGTAGCAATACTCCCCTATGTGTAGCCATCACAACCATGCCTTTTTATTCCCTGTAACGTATTTATGCAAGTAGCCCTCCAACCACTTGTTAACTATATTTTTTTGGCCATCCATTTGGGGATGCTATCTCGTACTAGGAGTGAGCTCTGTACCCACTAACCAAAATAACTCATGTCAAAAACTGCCCATGAAACGATTGTCCCGGTCACTGATAATGGTATTGGAAAGACCATGCAATCAGAATATCTCTCTGAATAACAACTCAACCACCTATGAGGCTGTGTACTTCGCTGAGATCGTGAATAAGTGAGCATACTTCGTCAGGCGATCAACAACCACATAAATACAATCCTTTCCCTGCACCATGGTAAACCCAGTGATGAAATCCATCGAGATTCTCTCCCATTTCCCCTCAGGAATGGGAAGAGGCTGCAACAACCCCGCTTGTTGGGATAACTCGCCTAGTTACACTGGCACACCTCACACTACTGGATGTGCCATAGAACATCATCCTTGAGGCCCTTCCATGAGAACCTCTCTCTGATGGCCCTGTAAGTTTTCTTGAACCCCTGATGCCCTGCCAATGGTGAGTCATGGGCTTCCTGAAGAATATTCTTCTGAAACTAGGAGTTGGCCACAAAATAGATACGATCCCTGTAATATATCACTCCATCCATCACCTGGTAGTGGTCATTGGTCACTTGTCCCTCTAGGACCTCGCATGCAAAGCGATCCTTGGAATACATGACTAATAAATGAGCCTTCCAATCTGGCTCAATGCTCATCGGTGAAAGAGAATCCGACCTCCTGGACAACGCATTAAATACCACATTGTGCTTCCCATTGACATACTCAATGTCGAAATCGTAGGCCCAGATCTTAGTCATGCACTTCTATTTCCTCTCCTGCAACTGCTTCTGCTCCAAAACAAATCTAAGGCTATTGTGGTTTTTCCTCACCCTGAACCTGTTCCCCACTAGGTACTGCATGAACTTGGCTAGTGCATGCATGATCGCTAGCATCTCCTTGTAATAAATGGGGTACAACCTCTCATGAGGAAATAGCTTTCTACTCTCGAAAGCTATAGGATGCCCTCCTTGCATCAAAACTACCCCCACTACTTCCTAGGATGCATCACACTCTAGAACAAAGGGTTGCATGAAATTAGGAAGAGCGAGCACTAGAAAACTGCTCATCACCTGCTTGAGGCACTCAAAAGCCTCTTGCGCTATTGTGGTCCAGAGAAAATATCCCTTCTTGGTAAAATCCATGATGGACACTACTAACTATGAAAATCCCTTCATGAATTTCGAGTAGTAGGTGCATATGCCCACAAACCCCCTGAGCTTTGTCACGCTCTTAGGCTCTGGCCAATCCTAGATGGCCCTGATCTTCTCTTCATGCACCCTCAATCCATCAACACCAATGATGTGCGCCAAATAGAGCATCTCATTCAACCCAAACTTGCACTTGGACAAATTTTCATAAAACTGCTGCTCCTCTAGGATACATAGCACTGCCTCCACATGCTGCAAGTGCTCCTCGCAAGTCCGACTATAGATCAAGATGTCATCGAAAAATAACAGCATGAACTTCCTCAACTAGCCATGAAAGATGTGGTTCATGCAAGACTGAAATGTGGCCAGAGAATTGGTTAGCCCAAAGGGCATCACCAAAAACTCAAGTGTCTATAGTGATACCTGAACGCAGTCTTAGGGACATCCTTGTCCCTCAGACGGATCTAATGGTACCCATACCTCATATCGATCTTGGAGAAGAACTTAGCTCCCCTCAAATCATCCATCAACTTGTCTATCCTAGGGTTGGCGTAGCAGTTCTTCATGTTCTTTTTGTTCATGGTCCTGTAATCAATACACATCCTGAATGACCTATCCTTCTTCTTCACTAGGACAATTGAAGAAGCAAAATAAATGGGCCTGATGTGCCCCGATGGTAAGAGCTCATGAATGGATCTCTCAATATCATCCTTGTAGGCCTTAGGATTCCTATAGGGGGTAGTGATCACGGATTTCACCTCGTGCTCCAACTCAATGGTATGCTCAAATCCACGGTTCAGTGACTGGCCCAATGGTATGCCCTCAAATACTATTGGGTACTTGTCAATAATATCCTGAATATCAGGATGTGGTGGCTTAGTCACACCCCCAACCTATGCTATCCTCAACTCCACAACCCACTCTATATCTCCATGCTCTAAATAAGCCTACATCCTATGCGCAGAAACTGCCTATGGTGGGTACGAGTGCATGCCTCTTAGCAACACTGGTTTTCCATCCTTTTACAGAAACACCATCTCTAGTTTCTTCCATTCGGTGTTGACTCTGCCAAGGGCGTAAAGCCATTAGAATCCTGACACTATGTTGATGTCCAGAATGTTAACTGCATAGAAGTGGTCAGCCATGGAGTATTTCCTCATGTTTACAGTCAGCGCTGGGACATAACGTGTGCACTGCATGGTCTTGTCCCCCGACACCAGCACTAAAAATCCATCAAACACCTCTGTAGTAATACCCCTCCTTCGCACCATGTGAGAATCAATGAAGTTGTGTGTGACCCCACTGTCCACCAGCACTAAGACCCGCTACCCCTATACTATCCCCCAAATCCTAAAATTCAAATACTTGGGTACTCCATGTAGTGATTCGAGGACCCCTCCTGAAGGTGCAAATGCGGATCTTGCTGCTACCAGTGGGGGTGGAGGTGGAGGTTCTCCCTCTTAGGGTGTTAAGCTGTCCTCTCCTCCCATCTCAAATAATGTCTCCTCATATCCATCACTATCTGAGAATATCTATATATAGTGTGCCTTCCCTCTTGCACACCTGTGGCCTGGTGCCCATGGATCCTGGAAAGTGAAGCAAAAATTCTTCCTCCGAAGATCCCTCCTGGTATCATCATCTATTTTCCCCCGAACCTAATTGCCTCTTGGGGATGGAGCTCTCATGTCTCTCCCCTTTTCTTGGAACCCCAGTCTGTTGGGTAGTGGTGCTCTAGCCCTGGGTAGGGCATCTTGCAAATATCTAGCCCTTCCCACTACATCTTGTAGCAAAGCAGGCCTGTTTGACCTCAATAAGCCTCGTAATGGATTTGCCATCCCCTCCACAAAGATTTAAACCCCCCTAGACTATGATAGATCCAGAACCATCACCGATAATCTCAATAAATCTGAAATATATAACTCTGGACTCCCAGTCTGTTTGAGCTTAGTCAACTCCCCAAAGTACTCTTGTGGGTCCTTCCTGTCAAACCTCTCCAACACCCTCCAAGTAAACTCATCATATGTTGTCACTCATGCATGAACCAACATAATCAACGCATGGAACCACCAATCATGGGCTTCTCCCTCCAGGTGTAAAAAAATTGATGGCCTTTGTCTCATATATTTGGTTAAACTAGAAATAGACATCCAACTTCTCCACCCATGCTTTCGTTGAACTCTTAGAAGAGCCATCAAAATTTGGGAGGAAAAACCTTCCCACAGTATGTTGTAAATCACTGCCATGCATGTAGCATCCTCTCCACTGTATTCTGGGTTTGTTTCTGATCTTCAACTAGCAGAAATATTTGAATGTGATGGCCCTCCTGAAATCTGGGCCATAAGACTGATATTATATGAAATACTCTCCATAGTGAGCCTCTTCCTGCTCATGCTACCCTCCTATCCCTGAAGCTAGAAACGGTGGGATAGTGGGCTGTGGAGGTGTGTATGGTATGACCGACATGGTTGTGTGTGGTGTTGCCTGGTTCTGCGAAGTGCCTAGCCCTTCTCCAATATGGAAATCCCCTTGGAATCCCTTCCCCTTGCTGCTATTGCGAATCCGCTGACTCATCTCCTCAATGCTGTTAGAGAGGTACTATACTGACTTTAGCAGAAGTTGAGAAAATTCCTCCTCCTTTCTCCTTCCATTTTTGCGTCCCCCATCTTCTCCTATATGACCTCCAAAACAATATCTACCATATATGGAGTGATTACAAGCTCCCTTTCCCTGCTTCTGTATCTTTACCTCTGGTAAGTTACGTTCTGTTTGTTCTCCAGTCTCATAGAATGTGTTGCTCCATAGGCCAAGCTAAGTCTATAAGCTATGATACCACTGTAATATTCTGGATAGGAAATTAGCAGTAATAACAATGCATCAATAGACATTAACAACAACAATAACAATCACGCCATTAAAACATAAATTGGGGCCAAAAAAATCAAGTATGAGCCATTTTATTAATCTGATATGATGTGTACAATATGGGTGTTGGAATGATGGCACCTGGGCTTGCTCAAGTAAAATTGAAGATAGCCTCAGAAGTAAGCTAAAATCCACCCTCAAAGAGTACACTGTGTTGTCCTAGCTCTACGCAGTTCTGCCCAGAAATTCTGTTGCTACTCCACTAGAACTGCTGGTTGGGCCTGGAATAATGCGCAGAAAAATTTGGGATTTTAACCCTGGTCTACTCACAAGACCCACAATAAACCCGTGAAGGATTTGTGGAATGGATGACCTCGGAAATTGGCCCTCTTGGGCTTGGCTCTTTGTGCTTATGGATAATTCTGTGCTCCTAGAAATTCCGCTGCAAAATTCTCTCGAAATGTTTGCAATATCCTTGTTAGGAAGCTCTTAGCTTCCCCACCAATTCCCAACTCAAAATTCCCTACGCTTCTTAGATCCCGAATGAGCTCTCTCTCAGCACTGTGTTGTCACTACGTTGCTGGGGTTGCTCTACGCTGCCTCTAACTATGATCACATTGTGAATGGGACACATAACTGTTGGAATTACTAAGAGGGGGGTGAATCAATATTTATTTTCAATTGTTAATTTTAAAAGTTAGTTCACTTATATTTAGAACACAAAATGAAAAATGATGGAATAGATACTTTTATTAATTTATTCTTTACAATAATGATATAGGGCTCCAACCCTAGATGAAGACTCCAATCTTCCAAGCTCCAACCTGTATTGTGCCAAGCACTGACTTGGTCTTTCCAAGGCTCCAACCTTTTCAATTTGAGGCACCAACCTCTAGGGCTCCAACCCTATCTCTGGTACAGGCTCCAACCTGGTCTCTTGAGGATCCTATCCTCTCAGTCTCCAACCCTATCTTCCAAGGCACCAACCTTGTCTCTATGAGGCTCCAAGCTCCTGCTTCATTTCGTCAAGATATATTTGGTTATACTTCATGGCTCCCAAAGTCTTCTTCAATGAACCATGACAATCTTCAGCTATGCCTTCGCTTAGTCTCCATGTCACATCATCAATGGCAACCTTGTTCTTCACATGAAGGTATCTCCATTGTTCTTCATGATACCCAAAACAAAGATCTCCAAGGTCACCTCATGATGGCTAATGCATCGTGGTTTTCAATGTTATCTCTAAGATCAGTCAAGGCTTTTCAACAAAACGTCTTCATTCTGGAACCTTCTTCAAGGTCAATCCACAAGGGCTTCAATCAAGGTCTCCAAGAATGTCTAGCCCTTAAAAATGTGTCTTCAATGTTCTCATTAATCTTCAATACACTGCTACAAGATCCCTCCAAGATGCTTTAAGGAATTTTGCTTCACAGGCTGCTTCAAAGGTTTACTTAGAACGTATCTCCAAGACTTTTCATCTGCTTCAAATGTTCTTTGGTAAGGCTACATTACCAAGTTCTCTTCATGATCCTTCAACAGAGATTTTTTCTGTTCAAAAGACTGCAAATAGAGTGCTTCAGGACTAACTTAGTGTCTGCTCCAAAAGATGACTTCACAAGGCTGAT
This sequence comes from Pinus albicaulis, assembly GCA_034641835.2. Taxonomy (NCBI): domain Eukaryota; kingdom Viridiplantae; phylum Streptophyta; class Pinopsida; order Pinales; family Pinaceae; genus Pinus; species Pinus albicaulis. The sequence goes on from CM076584.1 coordinate 703,829,571, forward strand.
CCGAGCCCTTACACTAAGCCTTCAAATGAGTTGTCACATAGGTGTATTCACCCACAGGTCCTAGCCTTGTGACTGTTCTTTGTCCCAAAGTCTAAGTTAATGTCCGAGCTCTACACAAATCCAAAGACAGAAATATAGTTTGGATTTTACCATGACTCTACCCACAAGCAGCTATATGACAGTCCAAGTTCTAGCACAATCCAAGGTAAAGCTTCACTGTATCTACCACAGGAAGATCTGAGCCTAAGTCCGAAGTTGCTTCTTATTTACCACAGAATTATCCGAGCTGCTGTTGTAGTCTCCTTCATGAGGCACAAAAATAAAAGTGTTATGACACAATCAAGCTATAAAGGTAGAGCTGCCAAAATTCAGGAAAAATACATAGGTCGAGGCACATGGGTCATCACAGTTCAAGTATGAAGCCCGAGGAGTATACACAATCAGTTCAAAATAATTATGCCATTGTCCATGCCGTCTTGTAGATTTCAGACCCAAAAATAAATATTCACTGCTGCCCTTTCTTCTTTAACTACAAACTGTCTTCACTGCAATTAGAAATATGAACCACTTTCTATTTTGCCCATCTGAAAATCTCAGAGATGAATATGCGAAATTCTGTCTCTGAAATGAAAAGTCTATCTCCATATTTATAATGGTTTGCCAAATTTGAAAGGACACGTCTGTTTGGAGGGAGGCCGACATGAATGTGTGAATGTAGGTCGGCTGGCCAAAAAATAATATTTTTCTAACTTAAAAATTCATTTTCTCTTAGGATATTTGGAGTTAAGAGTTGAGTGAGGGTTTTTTAGAAAGAGGGAAAATTCCTCTTTAAGATGGTATATGATTCATTTGGAAAGGATGCCTCCAAGCTGTCCAAAACTAATTTTCTTTGTGACTGCTTCTGAAATCTTTAGTGCAGAATATGATTAGGACAGTATGGCTTCTTTGTTTGGCTTCTCTATTGTTTGTGTTCTCCATTATTTGGCTTCTTCATCATCATCAGAACATGTAGGACATCCACATCATCATGGTAATTTCGAGCAATGAGTGCATCACTCATGTCATCACATAATGGTGTAGTGATATGTTATAGTGCAGCATTATTAGGAGAACTTCAAAATAGTCTTCCAACCCTCAAATGATCTCCAACCATGATCATCATATGTCATCATCAAGTATCATCCAAGTGTATGACATCATTGGTTAAGATCTAGATCACCAAGTGCATGAAAAATTAGATCAAGTACTTAGGGCTTCCTTCATTAGTGGTTTGACTTCTTCATGACTTGACATCTTCATTGATAGTATCCTAGTCAACCAAGAGTCATGGCATCATCATCTAGAACTAGGCTTCTCAAGAATATTGACATCTTGGTCAATGCCACATTGACATCAATGACAACCTTGATTAACAATCTCCCCCTTTGTCATTGATGGCAATATTATTTCCCTTCTAATCTCTCTCCCCCTTTGACATCAATGGAAAACAGGGTGCCCAAATGCTCCCCCTGTCAAGCTGCTTCTTTTATTCATGAATTGTAGTCCTTCATAGGTATGTTACTCCCCTTGCCATGGTGCTTTTTCTTCTGGAAATATGTTCCATGATAGATGTGTTTGTATTTCTTCATGTGATGCACCATCTCCCCTTGTATGCACAATTTCCTTTAGCTCATGAAGGATTTCTCACCTTGTTTGATCAAGTAGAAGGCATCATCATAATATCATGTTTTTCTTCAATGGAGTTACTTCCGAGAGATGATTTATCAAGATTGTCCATGTGTAACTCATCAAGGATTTCATAGGGCCCACTCATGGATCACTTTCTGCAAGAATACTCAAGAATCACAAACTCCCCCTAACTATATGCATGGTCTCTTTTTGGCAGGGTTTCACCATCAAATACTTGGAATACCAAGGATGACTTCATCTAGTCAACAACGTGTTGTTCACTGGAGTGTTCAAGAGACTTCTGGATTCAACTTGTTTCCTTATCCATACTTGTGTAACTTTCTTCTCTGGCATGGTTCTAGCTTGTGCAGGGGCCCAAGTCAAGTTACAATCACGTGCCATATGTCCAATGTTATGGCAATTGAAGCACTCTATCTTGTTCATGAAAAAGGAATCATGACTTCTTCTTGCAAAATTTCTTCGAGGAGATTGATGGGGATCATTATATTTGTCTTTGTGATATGCCCTACAATATTTTGCCATGTGCCCAAAGTTTGTACAAGAATAGCAATATCCAAGAAATATACTTTGGTACCTGGGAGATGAAGAGTTCCTTGAAGTACTTTTAAAGTCTTTTTTCCTTGGGATTATTTCATGATAATCATTTCCTTTTGTATTCTTGATACCATATGCAAGTCTCCTTGGAGTAGAATTTCTTCCGTTGTTGTCTTGATTCTTCTCCTTTCCTTTGTTGGAATTGGGAGCATCAACATTTCTTTCTAGGGTCCTCGCATCTTTGTTGTTTGAAGCATTATCATTCTTGCTTGAGGATTCACCTGCATAGCCAAGACCTGATTTATCAAGGGGAGACCTTTGCTAACTTAGGATGTCATCTAGTGTTTGAGATATTTTCATGTTTTTATTCATCAATTCAACTTCCTTTTCAAGAAAGACAATTTATTCTTTCAAATTTTCACAATCTTCATCTTTCATATGTAGTTGATTCTTCATTTCTTCCATCATCCTTGTTGCTTCATGTGCTTCAATTTTAAGGGAGATGATATTTGATTTCATTATGAATACTTCTTCATTCTCCTTTGCTAGACTGCTCTCCATTTCTTCTTTTCTTCTTGTAGCTTCACATGTTTTAGCCTTGAGAAGATTGATGTCTGATTTTAGTTTCAAGATTTCTTTATCCTTTTTGTCTAGTTGGCATATCATGGCGTTTCTCTCCTTTTCTGCTTCATTAACTTGTCCTTCTATGAATGCCAAAATTTCCATCACCTTCTTAGCTCCTTGTGCTTGTTTCCTTGCTTCTTCTAGTTGAGATCTAAGAGAGATGATCTCTTCCTTGTATTGACCAATCTCTGCTTCAAGACTTTTCAAGCTCTTAAGTCTTTGTTTAGGGTGGCTTGACAAAGTTTCTTCCCTTTTCTTTGCCTTATCCAATTGATTTTTCATAGATATGGCTTCTTCATGATGCTTTCTTTTGTTTTGATGAAATTCCTCTTTAAGTTTGGTGAGCTCCTCATCTCTTTCTTGTAATTGAAGCTTGACAGAGTCAACTTCCTTCCTTGTCTTGTCTTGGTTACCATCTTGCATTTTCTTCTTAAGTTCCTAATTTTACTTTTTCAAATAGTTGATCTCTTCCATGGAAGCCATAAGTTTATTTAGGAGATCTTCTTCAAAGTCTTCTTTATTCTCTTCATCTTCTAGGTCTTCTTTAGCCTTGTTGTCATCTCTCTTGTCTTCAGCTTCCTTGACGAATTCTGGAATTATTTCTTGTTTTCCATTATATTCTTGAATAGAGATCATTTTCAACACTCCTTTTGAGTGAAGATCATGAAGTTTATCCCATATGACTTTTGTTGACGAACATTTTTCAAAATTGGCCTTCACAGAAGTTGGTAACCCATTCAAAATTGTCTTCATAGCTCTTGTATTGTACTCCTTGGATTCTTCATCCATCGTATCATTAGTAATCACTAATTTCCAAAATTCAATTCCTCGAGTCTTCAAGAAATTCCTCATTCTTGCCACCCATATATCAAAATTTCCATTGAACAATGGATCCTTCGCAAATTGATTTACTTCAATTTCAATGGTTGAGGAGGACACATCTTTAGGAGGATTGGAGACTTTCTTCCTTGGCTTTGCCATTTGTGTTCTAATGATCAACCTTCAAGCTGTTAGGCTTTGAGTGAAGGTACTGGCTCTGATACCAATTGTTGGAAATACTGAGAGGGGGGTGAATCAGTATTTCTTTTCAATTGTTAATTTTACCAGTTAGTTCACTTATATTTAGAACACAAAATGAACAATGATGGAATAGATAATTTTATTAATTTATTCTTTACAATAAGTAAAGTACAATAATGATATAGGGCTCCAGCCCTAGATGAAGACTCCAATCTTCCAGGCTTCAACCTGTATTGTGCCAAGCACCGATTTTGTCTTTCCAAGGCTCCAACCTTGTAAATTTGAGGCACCAACCTCTAGGTCTCCAACCCTATCTCTGGTACAGGCTCCAACCTGGTCTCTTAAGGACTCTTATCCTCTCAGGCTCCAACCCTATCTTCCAAGGCACCAATATTGTCTCTATGAGGCTCCAACCTCCTACTTCGTTTCATCAAGATATATTTGGTTATACTTCATGGCTCCCAAAGTCTTCTTCAATGAACCCTGACAATCTTTAGTTATGCCTTCACTTAGTCTCCATGTCACATCATCAATGGAAACCTTGTTCTTCACATGAAGGTATCTCCACTGTTCTTCATGATACTCAAAAAAAATATCTCCAAGGTCACCTCATGATGGCTAATGCATCGTGGTCTTCAATGTTATCTCCAATATCAGTCAAGGCTTTTCAATAAAATGTCTTCAATCTGGAACCTTCTTCAAGGTCAATCCACAAGGGCTTCAATAAAGGTCTCGAAGAATGTATAACCCTTAAATAGGTCTCTTCAATGTTCTCATTAATCTTCAATACACTGCTACAAGAGCCCTCCAAGATGCTTTAAGGAATTTTTCTTCATAGGCTGCTTCAAAGGTTTACTTAGAACGTATCTCCAAGACTTTTCATCTGCTTCAAATGTTCTTTGGTAAGGCTACATTACCAAGTTCTCTTCATGATCCTTCAAAAATGGTTTTTACTGTTCAAAATACTGCAAATAGGGTGCTTCAGGACTAACTTAGTGTCTGCTCCAAAAGATGAATTCACAAGGCTGATCCGAGCCCTTACACTGAGCCTTCAAATGAGTTGTCACATAGGTGTATTCACCCATAGGTCCTAGCCTTGTGACTGTTCTTCATCCCAAAGTCTGAGTGAATGTTCGAGCTCTACAAAAATCCAAAGACTGAAATATAGTTTGGATTTTACCATGACTCTATCCACAGGTAGCTATATGACAGTCCAAGTTCTAGCACAGTCCGAGGTAAAGCTTCACTGTATCTATCACAGGAAGATCCGAGCCTAAGTCCGAAGTTGCTTCTTATTTACCATAGAATTATCCAAGCTACTATTGTAGTCTCCTTCATGAGGCACATAAATAATAGTGTTATGACACAGTCAAGCTATAAAGGCAGAGTTGCCAAAATTTAGGAAAAATACATAGTCTGAGGCACAGGGGTCATCACAGTTCAAGTATGTAGCCCGAGGAGTATACAAAGTTAGTTCAGGATAATTATGCCATTGTCCACGCTGTCCTGTATATTTCAGACCCAAAAACAAATATTCATTGCTGCCCTTTCTTCATTAACTACAAACTGTCTTCACTGCAATTAGAAATTCGAACCACTTTCTATTCTGCCCATCCGAAAATCTCAGAGATGAATATGCGAAATTGTGTCTCTAAAATGAAAAGTCTTTCCACATATTTATAGTGGTTTGCCAAATTTGAAAGGACACATCTGTTTGGAGGGAGGCCGACATGAATGTGTGAATGTAGGCCGGCTGGCCAAAAAATAATATTTTTATAAGTTAAAAATTCATTTTCTCTTAGGATATTTGGAGTTAAGAGTTGAGTGAGGGCTTGTTAGAAAGAGGGGAAAATACTCTTTAAGATGGTATAGGATTCATTTGGAAAGGATGCCTCCAAGCTGTCCAAAACTAATTTTCTTTGTGACTGCTTCTGAAATCTTTAGTGCAGAAGATGATTAGGACATTATGGCTTCTTTATTTATCTTCTCCATTGTTTGTCTTCTCCATTTTTTGGCTTCTTCATCATCATAGGAACATGTAGGACATCCACATCATCATGGTAATGTCCAACAATGAGTGCATCACTCATGTCATCACATAATGGTGTAGTGATATGTTATAGTGCATCATTATTAGGAGAACTTCAAAATAGTCTTCCAACCCTCAAATGATCTCCAACCATGATCATCATATGTCATCATCAAGTATCATCCAAGTGTATGACATCAATCAAGTGCATGAAACATTAGATAAAGTACTTAGGGTTTCCTTCATTAGTGGTTTGACTTCTTCGTGACTTGACATCTTCATTGATAGTATCCTAGTCAACCAAGAGTCATGGCATCATCATCTAGAACCAGGATTCTCAAGAATATTGACATATCAGTCAATGCCACATTGACATCAATGACAACCTTGATTAAAAAAAACTCCCCACTGGATCGAAAAGGTAAAATCTCCTCCCTTTGGAAGACACTCAAAGTCCCCCGAAGCATAGGTTGAGATTCCCGCTCGAGAACACTCGGTTGCTGAAAAAAATGGAAAAGTTGGCACTTGATCAACCATCCCTTGTCAAAATACAATTTCAATAGATGATAGATGAATGAGCAAAATGATTTTCCTCTTCCTTTTTTTCCCCAAAGGCATAACGTTCCTCTTGGGTCCCACCAAGAGTAGCACTGCCCCTTCTCTAGCCACTCCTGCGCTACCTCCCATCGACCAACCAAAGCGTTTCCTTCATGGATGACGTAATCCTTTCTCATTGGCTCATCGAGCCCCCACCAAAGCCATAATATTTTCCTCTCCACTATAGGAAAAGGCTATGGTTTTCCTTAATATAATTTGTGGGTCCCCGACCCACATTATTTTTGGCTAACATTAGGAAATACAAAATTACCAAAAATTTAATGTTTCTAATTAGCAGAATGGATAATTAGGAATATTACACATTTATAGTTCGAAATAGATGATATATACTACATTACAGGACTCTCCTGAAGGGAAGAAGCAATCAATATGAAAGTAAGGTCGATGGAGGCCTTAACATTGTTGATTACATGCAACTATGTATTGTGCACCAGGCACAACCAAAGTTGGTTCACAAGTCCTTATAAAAAAAATTACGAACCTTTCCATCGAGATAATCCTTTTTACGATTGCCAGGATATCAGGTTCAACTTTGTTGCATCAGGTCTCTTGAATATCTATGTTCTTAACAGTAGAACACCTGAAACCAATGGTGTATGACTGGTGCAAATCACTCCTGGCCAACATGAAGAAGTAGCTGACATCAATGAGACAGGGGAAGAGAAATAACTTTGGATATGACACCATACTCTGCTCATTTTAATTTGGGCATATTCCTACGCTAAAACCCAGAGTATCATCTACCATCAACTGTCCTAGAGATCCAAGGATGGCCAGATGGGAAGATCTGATCAAGAGACTTGTGGAGGCGAAGTCACTCAGGCTACTTTTGACGACGATTTCTTCTGATTTTGGGAGCAACAAGTCGTGGTCATAGAGGATTACCCATATGCAGGACTAGATTTCTAAGAAAACCTAGAGTTAGCACTTCCTGAAGGAGATGCATGGGGAAATAATGTTAAGTTTTTTTATTTGCAACATATTTGTTTTGTTTTTTTATGATTTTGAATATAATATCAAGAAATTTAAAGTTTTTTTTTTTTTTTTTTTTTTGGTGAAAAAAAAATCTTACAAGATTAAATAATCATGGTATAGATGTAGGACTGGTGATACCTGAGGGTCTACCGAGGAATAGGCACCGTAAAAAATATGTGGGGAGAGTTTCGACTGAATTTGATAGAGTCCTCCATACTATAAAAAGGAACTCGGATAGTTTGACTCGCTAGGTTCCAATGGTAGTGATAGAGGATATTCCCGAGGCTGTACAAAGACGAGTGGTTGGAGTACCACGAGAGTGGGTGCGACTCTTCCGACGAGTGGCGAATGACATCGTATTCTACCCAGATGCTCATCTATGGAAGGGCCCAAAGATTTAGCTTTTAGATGACTGATCTTTTTGATATGGAAATTATCAAGCTTGATCCCTAATTTTGTAGGACATTTGTCCACATTTTGTAATATTTTGATACACTTATCTATCTATATACAAATATTTCGTGATGACTTGATCATATATACAGATGATTTTTTGATGTTTTGATTTAATGTAATAAATGATTGATATGCCAATCCAATGCTTGATTAGCTATAGAATCAACAAATGCATTATGTTATCGTGGAATGTGAATGAAAGTAATAAAATTAAATTATCTTGGAAATAATCTCACTCTAAAAAGTTAACGATGCAATAAAGGATCCCTCACACAGTAAGCATTATTTAATTGAGTCATAGCCAATTGAGACTCCAGGTAAACCACTAATGATTAAATACTATAAGATATTGTTTTAGAAATTAAATTAATAATGACATTGTACTCAACCATATTATTAGAAGCAGGACCAATACATATGCCTCTTGCGACCAACAATTGACCAGATGGATAATGTATTACCCAAGCGGCTGAAGCTAAATTATGAGTATGTCTACTAGCACCATCTGCGAATCCTAAGTACACTGTATCACCCATTGAAACTTGCCAAAGCAGATCGAAAACACCATCATCACCATGACACCTATAGACAGAAACTAAAACTATGTACAATATTTACAAAAAAAATAAAATGCTAGGCAATATCCTAGGCATAATAATTCTTGAGATAGAGCCCATTTCTAGGCTCTGGCAACACTTTCCCTTCAAAATCAATCAATTCATAAGCACCCTTCTTCAGGACTAATTCAGATCTTGGGAGGAGGCCCCCAAGATATAAGAAATTGAAATCGATCTTGGGGTGGGGGGAGGCCCCCAAGATTTGGAAAATTGAAATGCCAGCAAAATGAGAGAACACACTGTAAATAAAACAACAAAGAAAATTCATTAGGGGAATTTTGAGGTCTAAAATGGGCCTCCTAAGGAAATTATAAAATAATAGTGGAAATAATAAAATAATACTAGATTACATCATCAAATTTTAGAGGGAAAAAAAGAAAATACTACTTTTTCAACTCGTATTTTAAACTTATCTCCTTATAATTTTACTCAAATCTCGAGTGATAACACTCGTTAGATGTATAATTTGATTCCTCATCCAAGAAGTACCCATATTGCACACTTTCGATGGAATTTTCTACACAAAAAAATGAGAAATACATGAAAAATGTGATTGCAATCACATTGTTTTATTTATTTCACGTTTTTCATGTATTTCTCATTTTTTCGTGTAGCATGGTCCATCGAAGGTATGCAACATGGGTACTCATTGGATGAGGAATTAAATTTTGAATCCAACGAGCACTGCTGCTCGAAATTTGAGTAAAACCTTAAGGATATAATTTGAAAATACAAGTTGAAAAAGTAGTTTTATTATTTTATTATTTTTTTATCTTTTTACTTTTTTACCCCAAAAATGGTGAACCATCCCCATGGTTCACATCATCATCTTGAATCCTATTGGTTCTTATAAATTTTATTTTAGTTGTGCATTTTTCTTTGTAGACCCATTTTAGACCTCAAAAGTTATCTAATAGTTTATTAAAACAATGAATAACTGTAAAAGCTACATTGTGGTGGACAATCCGTCATTTTACAATATGTGACTTATTACTTATAGATTTTTTTAGTTACAATACCATTGGTAAATTACATGGGTGGGTAAATACCATGGGTAAATTCTATGTGTGGATGAATACCATGGGTGGATACATACCATGGGTGAATGAATACCATGGATAAATGTCACTTACAATACCATGGGCAGATAAATACCATGGGTGTATGAATACCATGGGTGTAGACCACTTTCCATTTGGATCATTCCTCCCTCCTTAAGAAGAAATTATCCCCATTGCATGAAGTCCCCCCCCGAGAAGCTTTTGTTGAATATGAAGAGTCACTGAAGAGAAGGATTTTGGGTGGTTAACCCATAATCGTGGTGAACCGAGATCCAAGGATAGAGATACCCTGTAATTCTTGTGACCAATTGTGATACTAACAATTGGTAAATGAATACAATGGGTGAATGAATACCATGGGTAGATGTCACTTACAATACCATGGCTGGATAAATACCATGGGTGATGAATACCATGGGTGGATGCCATTTACAATACCATGGGTAAATTCCATGTGTGGATGAATACCATGGGTGGATACATACCATGGGTGAATGAATACCATGGATAAATGTCACTTATAATACCATGGACGGATAAATATGATGGGTGGATGAATACCATGGATGTAGACCACTTTTCATTCAGATCATTCCTCCCTCCTTAAGAAGCAATTATCCCCGTTGCGTGAAGTTCCCCCCTTGAGAAGCCTTTGTTGAATATGAAGAGTCACTAGAGAGAAGGGTTTTGTGTGGTTAACCTATAACCGTGGTGAGCGGAGATATGAGGATAGAGATACCCTATAATTCTTGTGACCAATTGTGATACTAACAATGTGCGGCCTAGAAAATGGACTTCGATGAAGTGTGGGTTTGTGGATGACCCATAACCATGACAAACGAAGATCCGAGGATAGAGATACCTTGTAATGCTTGTGACCAACTGTGATGCTAACAGTATGCGGCCTAGAAAATGGACTTCGATGAAGTGTGGGTTTTTGGATGACCCAGAACCATGAAAAATGAAGATCCAATTATAGAGATACCCTGTAATTCTCGTGACCAACTGTGATACTAACATTATGTGGCCTAGCAAATTGACTTCGATGAGAAGGATTTTGTGCGGTTGACCCATAACCATGATGCTGATTATTGATGAAGTAACAGGTGCCTACATATCCTGGGGTGGGAGGGAATGTCTCCAAAGAACCCAAGCCAAACGCTACTATGCTGAAATTGATGAATGTGAAGCAGGTGCCTACTAAAGCGGGGTGGGAGGGCACATCTCCAAAGAGAACCCACTCCGAATGATGCTCCAGATTTAAAATGGGCATAACTCAATCAATGTAACTCAAAATATTTATTATAACCTATTTTTAGAAATATAATGATCATTTTGCATCTTTCCATGTGTTTGAAATCGCTATTTGGAGACTCTAGAAACTCATATTTGCGCTGTAATTGTCCCTTCGTCACAAAATTTCTGAAAAATAATTGATTTTAAATCAACGATAAATCCCTCATCCGGACTCCGATTCGACTGATTTGTTTTTTTGAAATCGGGTGATTTTTCAAAGGGAGCTCAGATATATAATCATTTCTATGAAATTTTGCACTAAAGGTTTCAAAAAATGACAGGAGAGCTGCCGTCCACTAATTGTCGTTAGAATGTTTTTTGCAACACTCCTAATTTTAAATCAATGATATCTAATTCATCCGGACTCCGATGCGACTGATTTTTTTTTGAATTTAGCTATTTTTTTGCAAGGAATCTAGATATTCTATGTGTTTCAGAAAATTTTGCACCAATATTTTCGTATCTGTTCCAGAAACTTGCCTCCCATAAAATTCCTGCAAAAAAATAAAAAATAAAAAATATTCCCGCTTTGCCCAAGAAAATGCTTCATGGAAGTCGTGGAACTTGCATGGAGTTTGCTAAAGATGACTTCAAAATGTTTAAACTAAAATATGCTTCAAACCCTTATTCCCATGGATTCGTAACCTGAATATGATACCACTGATCCAGATCTTAGGAGGAGGCCCCCAAGATCTGAAAATTTGAAATTCCAGCAAAATGAGAGAATACACCGTAAATAAACCACAAATAAAATTTTTATTAAAACAATGAATAACTGTAAAAGGTACATTGTGGTGGGTAATCTTTCCTTTTACAAGATGCGACTTGTTACTTATAACATTTTTTAGTTACAACACCACAGGTAAATTCCATGGGTGGTTAAATACCATGGCTGAATGAATACTATGGGTGAATGAATACCATGGGCATTGTCACTTAAAATACCATGGGTGGATGCCATTTATAATGCCATGGGTAAATCCCATGTATGGATGAATACTATGGGTGGATACATACCATGGGTGGATACATACCATGGGTGAATGAATACCATGGATAGATGTCACTTACAATACCATGGGCAGATAAATACCATGGGTGGATGAATAACATTGATGTAGGCCACTTTCCATTCGGATCAAAGATCCTTTTAACAATGAAATGACCATACCACATATGTTTTAATTTTCTTGCCCCCAAGGTGTATTTATCTTGGTCATATACCAAGACAAGGTCACCTTCAGATAAAACTCTAGGTCGTATGAACTTTTCATACTGAGATTTAAATATTTTCTTATGGGCCTCGTTCATTGTGGCGGCATCCTGAAGCTGCTCATCAAGATGTTCCAAATGAACACGACACTCCTCAAGACTCGAGGTGCCTGGAAGAAGCTGGACTTCCAACTTAAGAGATGGAATCACATTCTATAGGAAATATTGATTCCAAACAATAAACCAACTGAAAAGGAGTGGATCCCATAGCAATCTTAACAGACATTCTGTATGCCCATAATGTAGGATAAAGCATGATGTGCCAATTGGACTTAGCTTGATTAATATTCCTTTGAAGGAGAGTATTAATGGATTTATTAACAACTTCAACTTGTCCATTAGCTTGAGTATAATGGGAGACAAATTCTCCTGTCGAAATCCCAGTTTCAAAGCCAACTCAGACATCATATTATTTTGAAAGTGACTGTCATGATCAGTGACAATATCTTTAGGGATACCGAAAAAAATGATTTGATTGAAAAGGAAAAGAGTTGTTCTCTCACCATCATTATTAAAAGTGGGCATAACTTCGATCTACTAGGTGAAGTAGTCTATTGCTACGATATTGTACTTGTGCCCCTTAGCTAAAACCAGGTTACAAGTAGTAAAATCAATTCCCAACTTAGTAAATGGAATAACAGTGATGACAAGAAAAAGAGAATACGGATGAGCGCACATTTTTCGAGTATAAAATTGACAAGGATTTCATTTTTTGACCGCCTCAATATAATCTTTAGGAATCTAGGGCCAAAAATACCCTACACGCAAAATTTTCTGAGATGTAGAAAGCCTAGATAAATTACCACCCACAAGCCTCACTGTGGAAGTCATTCAGAACTGACTCAACTTCTTCTAAGTTCAAACAACGTCTAAGAATTGAACTGATCCTACGACGATATAAAGTATCACCAATGATTAGATAATTCTAAGCCAAGTGACGTAATTTTCAATGTTTTTCCTTAGAAAAAGAATGAGGATACTTCGAAGTCTGTAGATATAAAATGATATATCGATACCAAGGATATTTTGAGGAGATAAGAAAAATATGTTCATTTGGAATTAATTCTTCATAAGTAACACCTTCTTCACAAGGAAATTCCAAAATTAATTATGTGAAAACCAAATATTTCTTTGATTTAGCTGACATACAATCGAGATCAAACTCTTGAAAAATGAAAATCCATTTGTTTTATTCCCCCCCATTCACTCGCCTACTGAGGACAAATTGAAATGGATTGACGTTAACCAATACAAAGGTTTTTTGAGAAAAATGTAATGAAAAAGTAATTTAATAACATGAAATACTGCTAAAACCAATTTTGAATATGAGAATACAGAGTTTAGGGAAAACTAAGCCAAGACTTAGATAATAAATTACATGCTCTCTAAGGGCATCATCTTCCTGAACCCGAACCATACCAATAGTTTATTTTGATGCCGTGAGAAATAAAATCTTTGCTATAATCAGGTGGACTCAAAAGAGGAGCATAGGTCAATGCCTTTTTCAAATCATTGAACGAGGGTTGAGTGAAATCGTCCCAAATAAATGGGATTCCTTTCTTAAGTAAACACATAAATTCTTTCGTAATCTCAACGTAGTTCCCGATAAATATCCTTAAAAATTTGGCTTTTCCATGGAGACTTTGAAGTTGATGAATATTCAATGGGGGAGGCAACTGAAGTATTTCCTCAACCTTGAAAGGATCAACACGAATTCCTTTGTTAGAAATGATGAATCCCAACAACCGACTAGATGTAACCACGAAAACACACTTATTAGGGTCCAACCGTATTTTATAATAACGAAATATCTCAAAAATTAGGCAAAGATGTTTTGGATGTTCCATTCTATTACGAGAGCGAGCAACTAAATCATCTAAATAAGCTTCAGTTATATATTTGATGTCATGGAAAGCATATGACATATCACTTTGAAAGGTAGCCCCAACACTTTTAAGGCCAAAAGGAATTTTCCTATATGAAAATTTACCCCAGGGGAAAATAAACGTCGTCTTATGTTGATCTTTGGGACGTATTTTTATTTGATTGTATCCAGAAAATCCATCCATGAAGAAAAATATTTCATTCCTAACACACTCATCAATAATATGATTTATAAACAGAGTGGGGAAATTGTCCTTAGGAAAAGATTTATTAAAATCCTTGAAATCAATGCATAGATGAATTTCTCCTTTCTTTTTTCCACAAGGTTTGGATTTGAAACCTATTTAGTTAAAGGAATAGGGTAGATAAAACCGTCCTTAAGCAACTTCTCTACTTCAACCTTGATAGGCGCAAGTTTCCTAGGGTTAACCAGTCAAATATTTTGGCGCACAATATTTGCGCTTTCGTAAGTCTTGATCTCCTTCTAAACTATACTAGGATCAATCCCAGACATTTACTCATAAGACCAAGTGAATGCATCTCTAAAATCCTTAAAGAGATTAGTGTAAATTTTGATTTCTTCAAGGGAACACACATCTTCGATGAATATATTCTCTATAACATTGGATTCTTGGAAATTTTTAACGGAATGGTTTCCGAAATTTTAGCCATGTTACCTTTGGAAAAAATATGTGTTGGAGCCAAAGGATTTAAAATTTTATGAGCACTTCTATGGGAAGTAGGACTAGACAAATTTGATTCAATTTACGCAAGTTAGGGAGAAAATATGACCAATGATGCAAATCATCCCATGATATCTCTACACCAGCCATTGCCTCTAGAATTGCCTCCGTATATGGTAAACTGATATCAAGGAAATATGTAGCCAAAGTGGAATCAATTATCCAGACCAATGCCACAACATCATCTACATCCTTTGATGAGAGAGGGATGAGATCGAAATCTACATAATTAATAATAGATTGATATGCAATTTCTGTTGCAGATATAAGATAAGCCATTCCACCCACTTTCCCTTCTTCTAATGTGGTTGTAGGAGGGGGAAAGGGCCAAGGATCTGAAAAATAATGTGTTCTAAAAGAACATTGTCTAGGGACGATTGTGGATGATGAAAAGATATTAATATGAGAAATAGGAGATGGAAGATAAAAAGTACCCATAAAAGAGGAATACATTCCAACTCCTAAATTATTAATGAGATTATTGGTATTATTGACCAAGGGGAAAATGGAGTCAATAGATGCATTGGGGTCATTAGGATAATAGGCTAACTGATCAATCGTAACAATTCGCCCTTCTTGAGTAAAACACAGGATGCAGAATAAATATGAAACTATGACATCCATCGCATAAACCCAATTCTGACCTAACAAAAGATTGTAATCAATATTAGCATCGAATATATCTATTTCCATGTTAACAACCTTTCCCCCTACACAAAGAGGGAAGGAAGGCAGAATCCCATGAGGCCTATGAGAATGACCATGAAATGCGGTTAACAGAGTAGGAGAGGGAACAACTTCAGGCAACCCGATAGCTTTCCAACATGACATATACACGACATATGTGGAAGCCCCTTCATCAACTATAGTTTGGAAGATGGTCTTCTTACAAGACATAGATTTAATCCGAAAAACCATATGATGAGGGAGTCTTGTTTTAACATTTGACATATCAAATGTAGTTATTAGAGAGTTTTTCGAGTCAACTGCTCTGATCATAGTGAGAAAAAAAATCCTTTGCGCAGGACACAACTGGAGTACCTCTAACGCCAACATAACACATGGGATATGAGATAAATATTCAACAATGGAATAGTTCTGAGCAACCCTAACATTTGTATTATAAGTTTAACATTTTGAGGAGCCTTTTGGCATCCGAGGTATAGGCTCACTTGTGGGCCTCTCTATATGAATATGTTCTTGAGTATCAGAAGTAATTTTAGCCTCATAAGGTTCTATCTCTCAAAAATAATGAGCTCTAGTTTAAATATCAAGATGATACTTAACCATATATACATTCGATGAAAATTCCCCTTCTTGGTTCCCCCTGTAAGGGTTCTAGTAATAGCGTTCATGCCAACAAGTAATTGTTGCCCTTGGGGAAAAGGGTTAGTAAGCATTGTCTGGGAACTATAAGAACCTTGTTGGGATAACAAGTGCTAAGCATCTTGAATCTTAGGGAAAAGATGAGTAAGATTATCCCCACTGCATAACTTGCATGGGAATTTAAATTTCTTTTTAGGCTCCTTTCCCTCATCAGTGTCATCACTAGATTTATTCACATTCCCCTTCCCTCCATTATATTTTTTATTCCCACACCCTTTATTATTCCCATCATATTGTTGATTTCCTTTAGGATTCGAGGACTGAAAAACATTAACTGCTAAAGGTTGATAAGGAGGAGACACTGACGATGTAATCTATGTCGCATAAGAAGATTGTAATGACAACTGTTGTAATTGATTTAACAAAATAGTTGTATTGTTATCAATTGATCATACAACTTTGTTGACATGGCATCCTTGTTTTGGTTTGGCGAGATCGATTTTTGATCTAGGAGCATCAAGAAAAATCTTATAGAGGAGTCCAAACTGGGAATAAATAAGCTAGAATTGTTATGAAACCAACTCCAAAAATAGAAGAAAAGAGAGATCAATGCCCTAGAAATCAACCACTTAGAGGAGGACACATCCTTTATATTACATAAATGAAAAATTCTTGGATGATTCAAATGAAAAAACCTCCTTTCTATATATAAGAGTCCATGGGGTCACAATATAATCCTAGTCGACCTAACAATAATAATGTAAGGGCACAAAAATAACAATAGTGGGGTTTTATGGGGCACAATAATAACAATATGGGGACTACAGGGGTACAAGAATAACAATAAGGGGTCTACATTAACAACAATAAGGGACTACACTAGCAATATAGGGGCCTAACATGCCCCTCTCCTTCAAACGAGTGTTATCCTCAACGCTTGATTATTTCTTGATGCTTCTGTATAAAATTCTCATCCTCCCATGTGGAATATTCAACGGGTAAGTTCTTCCACTTGGTGAGATACTCTGAAATTGATTGATTTCGTAGTTTTAGAGTTCTTGTTTCTATGGCTTCTTCAGAAATTCTTTCACTGTGATGTTGATCTTGCTGTTGTTTCATTCGATTCTGCACCAAAGTTAGGTTATCCTTTAAGAGTTGGAGAACTTGTTGTTGATGCTCGATGTGATCTTCAACTACTTTATCATCCATATTAGATTTCATTTGATCCTTCAAACAGTCCAAATTAGCCTTCATTTATGCTTTTAAACCATCTATGGCATCTTTGATTGCTCTTTGTAAGATCAAAATTTTTTGCACTTGGTAATGTAATTTTGATATATCATACTACAATTCTTCCTCTTCATGCATCATAGTAGAGATTTCTAAGGTCTTAATGGGTGTGTAATTATTTTTGGGAAGCATTATATAACTCAATACTGATATCTATACTTCAATATGCCCTTGGAATCACTTCAAACTGATTTTTCAAACAAATGTTATGCAAACTTCTTTAAAAAATACATACCTTTTTCTTGCTTTTTAGGAGGTCTATATTCAACCTGATTTATCTCTGTTATTTCGAATCTTCAAGATCTCAATTTCTATCCTATATTATTCCTCTGAGTCCTCTTTCCAATGCCACAGGCCATACCTGATTTGGATTCTTCAAGGAAAAGTTATGCCCAATCTCCCAAAATGTCCTAATTATGGACGGGTTCAGTAAAACAAACTTGTACGGTGTGCCACGTGTCATTATTTCCTCCTATGGCTTTGAAATTGATACACATGAAACTAAAGTCCATGTACTTTCTGCCACTTTTACAAAATTCCAATCCGATGCTCAGAGAGAGAGAGAGTTATGATGATTTTCCCAAGGTCACCTCTTTGAGATGAAATTCAGGAGCTTGCAAAAAACCTAACTTCAACATATCATATCTCCGAAAATATTTCAAATCAAGATTTGAAATTTCCACATGATGCTCCTTAGGATTTCCTCACAAATGGTTTTTTTTAGCTTCTGAACCTTAGTAGAAAAAAATTTATAGCAAAAATTCCATGATGACCTGTTTGAAGCAACGAAACCCTAGAATCCAAAGCTCTGATACCAAGTGTTATGAAACCAGCTCCAAAAAGAGAAGAAGAGAGAGATCAACGCCTTAGAAATCAACCACTTCGAGGGGAAACCTCATTTACATTACATAAATGAATAATTCTTGGATGATTCAAATGAAAAAACCTCCTTTCTATATATAGGAGTCCATGGGGTCACAATATAATCCTAGTCGACCTAACAATAATAATGTAAGGGCAGAACAATAACAATAGTGGGGTTTTATGGGGCACATTAATAGCAATAGGGGGACTAAATGGGTATAAGAATAACAATAATGGGTCTACACTAACAACAATAAGGGATTACACTAGTAATATAGGGACCTAACACTAATTGCTGGGATCTAAAGACAGCCTATTTTTTCTATGAACACTCCTGAAAGTGACACATCCTTATATATCTCTAGCTGAAATGATTTCAAAAACCATTCTAGAAGAAATTCATCAGGGATATGATCCTTGACCAATCTCTTCCTTCTGTGCCACTCTTGAATGTGGTCAAAAATATGGGTAGCCTTGTCCTGCTAAAAATTGGGTAGAAGCTTAGTTCCGACATCATAACAGACATGCAACTGGAAATGGTTGAGAAACATTGTAGCTAACTCACCAAACGTAGAAAATTCCCCCCCTCTTAACTCGATATACCATTTCTCTGCATTTCGAGTTAAGGTGCTTTGAAAGAGTCTTAACCTAATTGAATCATCAATCAAGGAGTTTGATGAGCACCATAAGTGGAAAGTGATTATATGGTTTGTTAGATCCTCACCATACTTCCCTTCAAATTTTGGTAAATCAGACGAAAGTTTAGTAGGGATTGAAGGAAAAAATAGGTTGTAACAGATCAAATCAGTAGTCAATTTCGAAAGATCTAGAAAATTAAGAGTTGTTAGGAGTGATAAGTGCAGAGGATATGGAGAATTCTAGGCTCCAAGAGTGGAATTCCAAACATTCGAAAAAGAGTATCCTGGATTTTGAGAGGCACTAGGTTCCCAAGGATTACTCATAGAAGAAACTGAAGAAAAAGGAAAAATTTGTAGTATAGGGCTATACGGAGGATTATTATTCATAGGAAAAATTCCTCCTGGTGGAACATTATATGAATGGGAGAGCCCCTAGTAAGGATTCTAAGAACTAGCCAAAGGAGGAAAAACCTATGAAGTACCAATAATAGGGAAGGGAATACTCCCCTTTTGAAAAAATAAATGAGAGATATTCCCAGACCCAAAACCACTAATAGAAGGATATACCAAGCCCTGGATCACTTGAAAAAGGATTGATGTTTTGAGCATGGACAAAGAAAGGAATTGATCCTACATTCAATGATGGATTGGAAGGAGGGACATGTCCACTTCACAATTCAAAACCTTGTAAAAATATTGAACCACTAGCCACAAAAGTCATATATATGGAAGAAACATAAGCTATGGTTGATGAGACTGAGGGAATCCCACTAGATAGCATTCCAAAAGGATAAGAACCAGTGAAAGGAGCAGAAGGTTGGGTGACCCCACTCGAACCCAGGATGGAGGTAGATCCCACAACTATCGTACTAGGTGGAATAATAGAGATAGAAATAATACCTCCTCCAATAACTGAAGGAGGAGTGTGCACACCAACCGTATTGACATCCATACTTATGCCACTAATATTTTCCATTAAGAAGAAATAAGTAGAGTGAACAAGGCTAGCCGACATATGAGTCAGAGTACCCATGTACGATATAACGTAAGGAAGATGAGAAGGAAGAGGTTCCATAGGAGTCATAGGGGATTCATAAACGTCTTCAATTTGTACTTCTTCTTCTTATTAGAAGAGTACTCTAGCAAGCACCATATCATTTTTTCCTAGATTATGGACTATAATAGGTTCACCATGTGAAATAAGAACCCTCAGAGAAGGATCTATCTCCATTGCATTAGCTGACAACCGAATTACTCCTACACCTTTTAGGTAAAGGCTCGACACTCGTAGGTGAAAGGCCATGAAGCCTTCTAGATCGACAAACTGGTCGATCAAACACCTTTATATATAAATAAAAATTAAAGACTCAAATATCCTATGGAAATCTAGGAGTACAAAGCACTCTCAAAAAAGGTCCTAAAGATACAACCAAGCAAACAAATTCCAAGTATTTTCGCTTGATGATTAGGACCAGACACCAAAATACAATAAAGCAAAGATAAGGACATAGCGAATGTAGTTTGGTATGATGAGGGCCCAAGCCTACCAGAGAAGGTATCAGAAGCAATTATGCTGACCTCCAGACAATACCCTTTTCCGGTGCAAGTAACCAAGCTTCACAAGGGCACCCACCAGAACTATTATTAAAGTGATACAATGTCTCCTTCAAGTGCCACATATATTCCCCCTCCAAAGTCACTTGTGTGGTCCCTAGGAAAGGAAACTAAGGTCACTAGTTCGTGGTCAAAATCCAAACGGAACAATCATAGGTGCACGATCCAACAAGTAGGAGAGGGTATATATCTCTTTCCTTATATTTTCACATCCTCGTGCTTGACTCCCATGTTAGAGGAGATTTCTCGAACAACTTAATGATTCTGGATTTCCACTCATTAATAAATTTCTATACTTTCAGTTTAAGTGGCCTTGGAGGGTTTACTCTCCACACACCTATTCCATGGCCCTAAATTCCCTAGACTAGTTGATGTTGATATGGAAAAAATAAAATATCTAGTTCATTTTAATTTTAAGCGCTCATTTTAGTTGGTTGTTATCTAAATCCAGGAAAGATGAAGTGCAATTGATGATGTCCTGACGCAAAATAAATCAATAGAAAACCTAGGCTACATGAGAATTCAACACTTATTTTTTTCAATGAAAGAGATTTCTACAAGGATTTTACAAGAAACCCAAGAAAGAAAGAAAGAAAACTCTTTTTCCTATTTAATTAGGCACTCACACATTCAACACCTAAACAAAATAATAAATGATTTCTAAAATGAATCTACGCTAATGCACAATAGAATGCAATGCAAGATTCAAAGAAAGGCTAAAAAATAAAAAAATGTGATCCAGAAGTGAAAGACAATTTAACAAGCAAAGAGAAGAAAATCCAAAAATAAAAAGCACTCCTCAAAACAAAGAGGCTCTTAACCTTAAAACAAGGATTCACACATTTTTCAAAAACTCAAAAGACTACAAAGCCAAAAACAAAAGAAAAGAAACCCAAATAATTTTTTTTCTTTTTTTCTTTTGAAGATATGAAGAACTAAAAAGTTAAGAAAGGGAAAAAAACTAAAAGATTTAGGACCAAAGCATGAAAAGACTCAAATCCAACTAGTCACCAACGATAAAAAAGATAAAAGACTAGAGAAAAAGAGAGACTTAATCACTTCAAATAATTTGGCCCAAAAGATACAAAATACTCTGAAAATCAGAAAGACTCAAGAGAATTGAAATCTCTCATTCATCCAAGAATCACAAGCCCCTTTTGACAAAAAGAAAGAGAAAGAAAAAAGAATCCAATTTCTAGGTTGCGAAAGAAATAAATCAAAGACTTGGTTATGAACAAGTTTAAGAGCAACAAGACTCATTCTACCGATACTTAATAAAGAATATCTAGAAGCCAAATTCAAACACAAAAAGCTTCAAAGTGTAAAAACCATAGGTTGACATACGACTTTATCAAACAAGATGAAAGACACCACCTAAAATAGACATCAAGGTGATACCAGGCTTCATAAACATCAAGAAATCATAAACAAACTTAGTCAAGACCTTAACAAAAGCCATAAATGAATAAAAAAGTTTTTTTATATATGTACGCGACTTTTTAAATACATTCCCGTGTGTATATGTGATCGTGTCTGAAGCAACATTCGTATACGCAGGTTTATTTGGAGGAAACAGTGTATGCATACAACTGTATATAAGAAAAATCGCATATAAATGGAAAACTAAGGAAAAATAAAAAGGAAATTCCAAATCTAAAAGATCAAGCTAAATGACCAAATTACTTAAGACTTAAGAAGGTTGGAAAAAACCAAGAAACAATAAACTAAACCCATATCAAAGAACAACAACCCTTCTAGGAAATACTTGATGGTATTCCCCAGTGGAGTTGCCAATTATGTTGGCAGGAAAAGTTCACTAAGGCAAGGGTTGAAAGGCTTAACAGAGCAGGATAAGAAAATTAATAGAGAACACTCAGTCAAGCATGCCAAACATATGAATCATCAAACTTGGATTTGGAGACATACCCAAAGGTCCTACGTTTTAAGATGTCCCTGTAGGCTCCAAACCCTCTGCTTCCTCCAAGATAAGAAATCCTGCAAATAAATCATAGAAGCATATACATGATAGATTATTCAATGTGAATACATAAAAATACGATAGATCATCATATATAAATGTTTAAACTAGCATTCATGAGATAAAAACATATCAGGAACAAGACACAAGCTTCTTTATTGATTAATAACAATAAGTGCATGAGAGGTACAACCTGATCTAAGCCAAAGGCACCAATGAAGCATTCCTCTGGATCCATCTAGCTTAAGCCACAAAGACAACCTCTCTAATAAGTGCAAGAAGATGCTATATAAGGATGATAAGTATCTCTGCACGATCAGAATTTGGATTGGGGGCAAAAATTTGCTAAAAATTCAAAGTGCTCAGAATCGAACCAAACCAGAATGACCAAATAGGCCCCGTCGCCAGGAATCCGACGCAATTCATTTCATGAAAAATAGAGTTCGTATGTGAAAGTTAAAAGCCTGTTGTTTGCTTGACCAAACAGGCGAATTTAAAAAAGAGAGAGGGTCAAACAGGGTCAAAAGTCAAATATTGGGTTTTCCTTCAGCCCAATGGGAAGCTGACACTTGTCAAATGCTGATTGTCCCGAAATTCTGGGGACATGGAAATTTTTTGATTGGTTTGTGGAAAGTCAATGGGGAACTGACACATGGCTAGCTTGGAGGCTGCCACGTGCCCCTCCAAAGACAGAGTTTTGACTAAGTCTAAGGTCGAATTTTAAATGTGGCATGGTTCAAAATTTTTATGCAATGGCTGGACGGAGGTCGAGGTCGAACCCGTGACCTACCCCACACAACGTGCACACAATACTATTGGACCACAACCATGTTTCTTAACATATAATGACATCCATTTGTATTTGTTGTTAACAAAGGTGCATGGCGGGGGTTAAGAGGGCCAACCCTCGGACCACAGAACCACAACCCAGAACCGATGGTGAGGGTTAAGAGGGCTAGCCCTCAGACCACAGAACCACAACCCAGAACCGATGGCGGTGGGCTTATTCCTTAATGGTGTATTTAATATTTAAATGCGGATTTAATTACCATAACTTATGGTTATCAACGTTAATCCTTATTACTAATTCAAATTATGGTAAGAGCGCGTTAAACACTAAAAATAAGGCTTATACTTAATTAAACCCACTTAACCTTAATTAATCCTAAGATTAATTTGGTAACAAGTTTGGCGGGTCCACTATTTTTGGCGCCAACTCCAAAATTAGCAAGGTTAACTGAAGTTTTTCCAGTTTTGGAGGAGTTTTCCTAGGGAAAACTGAAGAAGCCATAACTTTGGCATATTTCGACCAATTTTGGCTCAGAAAGAGTCATTCCTAGATGATTTGGATGCTTTGAGTATGATGGTGTAGGTTTCAGAGGCATTGGAGCACTTTTGTAATTGATTTTTCCACCTTGAAGATTAAAGAAACCTAGGGCCACCAGGAGAGGAGGTCATGCCTAGTCCACTTGAAGACCATTTTCAGAGCTTGAAGAGTCTATTTTGAGGTTTTTGGGTCTTCTGAATCCAATAGAGTAGGTTTAAAAGCCATTGAAGCACTGTAGGTGCATGTAACCAGAGAATTGACCTTTAATCCAAAGAGGGCCTAACCGTTTGAAGCAGGTCCATGGAGATGTAGCCCTGGAGGGGTGAACTCTGTTATTAGCTATTGTGAAATGTGTTTGATGTGTGTTATTTATATGAAATTTAATTGTCATACATGTGTTTTTAATAACTAATTTACTTGAGAAATTTCTCATAAAAGACACTTAAAATTGACACATAAACCCTTACAAAACTGGCTAATTTGAGATGATCCTAAACACATTTATTTAACTGATGAGGGATCTAGCACATAAAAACTAGTTTTCCCATATTCAGATCAAGTTTGTATCAGAGCAAAATTTAGCTCATTTTAGCCCTGAGATGGTTCGCCAAGGTTAACTATAGAATTAAATATTGGTTTTGCATTTGTGCAAGGATAATTTAACTGTGTAAAAGTTTATGTGTGTGAAGAGAAGGTCAAGGTTGAGGAATCAGTTCTCAAATCACAACAAAGAAGCTTTTTATGCATTTCAAGTGTGATTGCAGCTTCATCAAGCATTGTTTCTAGTTAATCTTCCTTAGCAAAAATCTTTGATAAAGATATGTTGCAGAAGCTCCACATCATGAATGATATGGTGCAAGAGATGTATGAAGATAAGATTTGGAGAAAGTTTACATGTTCCTTTTTTGGTTTGAATAACCATACTATTGATAGGTGTTGGAAGAAGATAGCCATGCAAAGGAAAATTTTAAAACAAAGGAGGAAAAAAGCCAAAGGTCCACTGGACAATGAAAACCATATTGAAAAAAAGATGCAATTGTTTTGCACTCATTTCCATAAGGAGGGTCATCTTGTAGACAAGTGTTAGAATTTGCATCCAACAAGTCATCCACGACATTTGAAGAAGGTGGAGAGAGATCTTAACAATAATGGAAAGGAGGATTCCATAATCGATGTGGGTCAGAATGATTCACATGATGAAGTGGAGCTAAAATAAGCACCATTGAAATGTTTTGGAAAGAGATGGTTAGATTTCTTAACTAACTAAGGCCTTGAATTTCTTTTGATGATTGATGCAAATATTGCCTATTTGATGCATTTCTTTGCCAATTGAATGCATGTTGCGTGTTTACACCAGGATGGTGTTTTAAAAGTAGAGTTATTTTGACTCACTTAGATGCAACAAAGATGGCAATTTGTACATGTTTTTGTTTGACTTGAGAGTCAGTTGTTTGAAGAGGCATGCTTTGTCAACTTGTGTTTGATCGTTAAGTTTGTACACCAAGATGTAAGAGTACATGGCGATGTTCACATGATGTGACATTTTTTGCTTTGAAGGAGCAAAAGAAAGAGGTTGTGAAAGTTGTATTTCTTGCATGATGATTTTTTCAAGTTAATGGCTTTTTCTTGTGAAAATATGTCGCAGGATTTTGGAAGGTCCACTCTTGAGCGAGAGGCTCATGATTAGCCTTCATTCTAAAATCATGGCATGAGAAACATGTGAATACTGGAGGATGATGGAATCAAGAAGCGGAAAGGGGGACAAGATGCCAAAAATATTGCAGCTAAAACAACAACCATTGTAGACAATTTGATGTGTTGATGCCAAGAAGCGAAAGAGATGGAGAATGCATTCTTTCAGATGTGGAATTTGGAACCGTGGAGGTAAAAATAATGGTAATTTATTTTCTTGTGATTACTGATATTGGAAATCATTTCTGTAGTTCACTCATATGGGCTTAAGTTGGAAAAGTGATTTCCACGGAGAAGCTTGCATCGAATGCATGTTTGTGCAAAGGAGGAACATGATTCTCATTGGGAAGGCCATCAGTCAGCTTTCCAAGCACAAAGGGATCACTATGGTATAGCAAGGTGTTTAAACAGTTAGCAAGCATCCATCAAGAGTTGGATTGGGTCAACAAAAAAAGGATGACATTGGTGGGAATGCCAAGCCATTTGCAAGGCAAGGCATGTCAGTGAACCCAAGTGGTTGTCATGGAAATTTTTCCAAGTAGAATAAAAATGATAGAACATGGGAAAGAGAAGAGTATTCAACGCTCAACAGATAACCAACTTTTGTGGGTCCAAAAATCCTATCAGTGAGAAAGAGTGATCGTAATTTGGATTGGGGGAAAAAATTTGCTAAAAATTAAAAGTGCTCAGAATTTCTCCAAACTAGAATGAAAGGATAGGCCTCTTTTCCAGGAATCCAACGCAATTCGTTTCATTGAAAACAAAGTCTGTATGTGAAAGTTAGAGCCTAGTGTCCGCTTGACTAAACAGGTGAATTTAAAAAAAGAGGGTCAAACAGGGTCAAAGGTCAAATTTTTGGTTTTCCTCTTGCCCAATGGGAAGCTGGCACTTGTTGAATGCTAATTGGCCCGAACTTCTGGGCACATGGAAATTTTTTGATTGGCTTGTGGAGAGCCAATGGGAGTTGACACGTGGCTAGCCCGAAGGCCGCCATGTGACCCTCCCAAAGATCGAGTTTTGACTAAGTCTAAGGTCGAAGTTTAAATGTGGCATGGTGAAATTTTTTTATACAATGGCTAGGTGGAGGCCAGGGTTGAATCCATGACCTCCCCCACACAATGCACACACAATAGCGTTGGACCACAACCATGTTTCTTAATATATAATGACATCCATTTGTATTTGTTGTTAACAAAGGTGCATGGAGGGGGTTAAGAGGGCCAACCCTCAACCAGAAACCCACGCCCCAAAACAAATGGCAGGGGGCTTATTCCTTAATGGCGTAATCAATATTTAAATTCAAATTTAAATACCATAACTTATGGTTATCAACGCTAATCCTTTTACTAATTCAGATAAGGCTTATCCTTAATTAACCCCAGTTACCTTCAATTAATCCCGAGATTAATTCTGCAGAAATTTTGGCGGGTCCACTATTTTCGGCGCCAACTCCAAAATTAGCGGGGATAACTGGATTTTCTCCAGTTTTGGGGGAGTTTTCCTAGGGAAAACTGAAGAAGCCATAACGTTGGCATATTTAGACCAATTTTGGCTCAGAAAGAGTCATTCCTAGATGATTTGGATGCTTTGAGTATGATGGTGCAGGTTGCAGAGGTGTTGGAACACTTCAGTAAGTGATTTTTCCACTTTTAAGATTAAAGAAGCCCAGGGCCACCAGGAGAGGAGGTCATGCCTAGTCCACTTGAAGACCATTTTTAGAGCTCGAAGAGTATATTTTGAGCTTTTTGGGTATTCTAAATCCAATGGAGCAGTTTGAAAAGCCATTGGAGCATTTTAGGTGCATGTAATCAGAGAATTTACCATTAATCCAAAGAGGTCCTACCTAGTTGAAGTAGGTACATGGAGATGTAGCCCAGTAGGGGTGAAATCCATTATCAGCTATTGTGTAATGTGTTTGCTGTGTGCCATTTCTATTCAATTTACTTGTTGTAAATGTGTTTTTAACAACTAATTTACTTAAGAAATTTCTCATAAAAGACACTTAAACTTGATACATAACCCTCACAAAACTAGCTAACTTGAGATGATCCTAAACACATTTATTTAACTGATGAGGGAGCTAGCACAACAAAACTAGTTTTCCCATATTTAGATCACTGCAAAGGAAACCAAATTTTCCTTGAGACTGGGAGTGTAGGGAGCACGAGAAAAACATACTTGATCTAGGAGAAATCGAGTATAATGTCGATATCCTTCTTCTCTTGTTGTAATTAGGCCTACCTAAGGGGTGTATATATACCACCTCAAATTGGTTATTTCAGTTAGGCCACGAGCTCCTGTAGGTGAGCTCTCGGTAAAACCCGTAAACCTTGCCCGAAAAATAACATTTTATTTATTTTTTCATATTTTAAAATGTATATGCAGGTATAGTATTATGGGACCTATATGTACACATATTTATATGGGTAGAGTCACGTAATGATTTTGAAATTTTGTTTTTTAGTATAAAGTTAAGTCTGCATGGGAAAAGGGACTACAGAGGGCCATAAAAGAGCATGAGGTCTACATGAGTGCTGAATGATTCTATAACAAGAAAAACGATTCTAGAAAATATTGTTATAATGCAATTCAATAAAATTAGCAAATACAAAATGGTAGGACCTAAAGACCTTGCATGCATGAATATTAAAATCTTGAGGAAAGGAGAGTAGAGATAGAGTACAAAAATCTATCACATGAATCAAAAGTGTTGTTGTGATTACCCCCAATTCAAAAACATACTACATATTATTCTAGCTTTTGGTGCATAAATAATGTTTGTTATGGTCTAAATATTAAACCAATTTTTGGATATTTCTCTTGGAAATCAATGCCACATAGGCTTTGATTTAGATACGGGGAATCTATATGTCTCAAATCCATTAAGAGATGTCTCTCATAGCTACTTAATTTTGGTAGGAAATAGTTAAAGGGACATGAGGGAAGTCTTAATCTCCTCAAGGATGTCCTCTTTTAACGAAGGACTCATTGTTGTATTCTCCAAGTTTGTAATAAACATAAAATATATAAATAAGTGATAATTATAATATAACAATAGTAAATCTAAAAGATATAACCTACCTAAAGGACATGCCCATTAAACTATCATGACTAGTCAATGCATATAAGTTTATTATCACATGACATGTATAATCAAGCTAAACGATAATAACCCACTAGTTATTTATATGTTATTTGTCATATATGGATTTCAATGTATTGTTCTACTTATGTTCGATATTCAATGAATGACTTTTGTTTATTTCATTGGTATTACAGTTAAATTTGATCTTAACTTTTGGCCACAAATTTTTTATTAGAATATAATATGATCCTAGTCTTTGGATATAATTTTTTTATTAAACCTAATTTGATTTAAATTTTGGTCAACCATCATTTTATAGTTTCTTTGAACTCCATATCTTTTGACCAAAATAAACTCTTTGGCCATTTAAAATTCAAAATTTTGATTAAATAAAGTTGACACTACTACCAATTAAAGAATTATTTATTCAAACCTATTTATAAAAGCAAAGGTGAGTAATTTTGCCACAATAGTTCACTTAAAAAAGATTATATTATTGGGGATTAAATTGCTATAAATATCAATAAATTTCTACATTAAAAATAAATGAAAACAAAGATAAGAGAGAAGACCTAAAGCAATAATACCAAAAGAGCTTTACTGAAATAATGTCACTGTTAATCATTTTTTTGGTTACCTATTGATTTTGAGTGAGTAATCAATTTCATTGATTATTGAGCGTGTGAGGAATACATATCTATTGTTTCTTATGATTTGGGAGGATTTGTGAGACTAAATCACATCTAAAAAAACATTTTTTTTTGGAAATAGATCAACCAAATAAAGGAATATTTTATTATGTGAACAAAGGTAACCAAACTAGCTATTGGGAGGATTTGTGACACTAAATCACATATATACAAAACGTATTTTTGGAAATAGATTAACCAATAAAGGAGTATGATATTATATGAAAAAAGACAACCAAAATAGCTACAAATTGGAATTTGTATAATTAGTCGAGAAAAATTTGAACCCAAAAATTGGATTCATCTCACGCTACTTCATTCATCTGAAAATTACTGTAACTTGTACTATGCTTGAATGGATTATTATATTGCCTAGGCTCTTGCTACCTTCTACAAACTTGTGGCTATAGAGAGACACTGAGAATGTTTAGTAAGGATTTTCCAAAGAATAAATATAACTATTTAAAAGAATATAAATACCATAAATTTAAACGATAAATATTGAGGAGTAAACATTATAATAACAAAAATAAATTAGGTTGAAACCATAAATCAAGTAATTTATACCTAGGGATGAGTATAATATGAACTATATGTAAAATATTGAAAGTAACATTTATAAAGGAAACCTTAATTTATAACTCTAAGATAAAGTTCAATAATTAATGTATTATTTATTATAAGAGAAAAATATAGAAAATTATTTAAAATAAATAATTAAGGTGTAATTTGTCCACAAGGTTCGGATAGTCAATGTTTGGGTATTCTGTAAAGATGTGAAGTCATGGGTTCAATTTCGTGTCTCGAACGGGGTGATATATTGGACACGATGAAGATGTAGTTTTACCAAGCTTCCAAAAAAATAATAATTAAGGGTTATCTAATATAACTATTTATTATATGAAAAAATTATACAATAAAGATATATATTATTGCATTTGAGTTTACATGTAAAAAGAGGTTTGAGTTTAAAGTTGATAAAAGGTTTGAAAGCTAGCTACCCGATAAAATAGTAATATTATTTAAGGGTTTTAAATAACTATTTCAAAAATATAAATATATCATTTATTTAAAATAAGTGATTTTAGCAAAATAAATTGTCTGTTTGGGTTATTTTGGATGTTTGGGAGGAAGGAATAGAATCTTCCTCACCCACGAAATTCCTGTCTCATATGGAATATAAAACATTGTGCTTTGGAAAAAGAAGAAAAATACATGATTTTAGCAAAATAATTAAAATTTAAATGAATAAAAAAAAAGAAGTACACTTCAAATTAAATTTTAAATCATAAGTGAAGAGATAAGACATATCAAAGAAAAATCTTTAGCAAAATAATTAAAACTAAAATTAATAAAAATGAAAGAGTACACTTCAAATTAAATTCTAAGTCATAAGTGAAGAGTTAAGGCATATCAAAGAAAACTTTAATATCCAATGAGATATTTTTTTAATATCTAATGAGATCACATAGTGCTATTGAAAATCAAGACTTTAAGAAAATAATTGAGAAGAACTTATCAAAGAAAGATGAAATCTGTTTACATTAAAAGTTTAGTTAAGGGTTTCTCGCACAAATTAAGGAATCAAAGGATAAATACTAATTCAATCAGAAAATCAAGATATCAAAAAGAATTTTGATAAGAACTCGAAAAAGATAAAGAAATTATGTGCCTTAAAAAGTATGGTCAAAAAATCCTTGCACAAATCTAGAAGTCAAGGGATAAGTAGTGTAACCAAAACTTAGAAGAACCTATTAGAAAAAGGATGAAGAAAATTCTCACCTAAGGAGCCTTAATGAAAGGTTGCTTGGACAAATATAAATGTTAAAACATGAGAAGCTAACAAATCAATATAAAAAAAATAAATTCGAAAATTGAGAAAATGATAAATAATTTCCAGGGTTATCAAACCATAATCAAAGCTTAGTTACACAAATTAAGAAATTAAAGAATGATAAGAATCCAATCAAGAGAAGGCTAAAGTAATTTACCAAAAAGGTAACATTAACCAATAAAGAAATAATGGCCAATGCAAATGAATTAGATGTAAAAATTCATAACATGGAGATATAAACTAATATAGATTGAATTGCCATAAAAAACCAAAAAAATTCCAATTCAATTGGAGTAGGGATATAGATGTTGAAGTACAAACAATGGAAAACCCAAGTATCTATATTGATAAACAATTAATGATCAACAAGACATACTACCAAAGAAGACATAAGTATGAAAATAAGACATAATACCAAAAGTGAAGTCAGAAAAATCTACAAACATGATAAGTAAATATCACATTACAAGGACATTTTATGAAAATTATAATCATAATAGTTAATACTTTAACCAACCATTGTATCAACATTTATTGGACCAAAGACAAAATTTGAACCACATTTTGAAGAATATTAGTTCTTGCACAATTTGGTCTCAAGATAGTGATGACCCTCAATATTGCAACAAAAATGCTGCAACTCCCAAGAGTGTTAGCTTTAATTGTCAACCCGGGGTTTGTAGAAACTTAAGAGGGGTTAGCATTATAGGTGAAACGTACACTATCTCTTAAAAAAATATATGCTACAAAAAAATATCAATTGCAAGAAATAATTTGTTGAAAGGAAAATGACACACACACCTAATCTACTTGCAATAAAGGAAATGAAATGAAAGCACACTTGAACACCCATATGCTATCTTGCAAGGACAAGGAAACACATTGTTGAAATGAAAGACTATATATTGAAAACTCTAATTTACATAAAAGTATTTTTTTTAAAACAAACCAATCAACGATATCACAAGGTCTATATACCTCCAAGTTCTATTGTCAGGGTTCTAGGATTGTTGTAATATACCAAAGAGGACAAATCATTAATTTCTTGCAAAATCGAGCATATGCCAAAGAAGACAAGTCATGAATTTCTTGCAAAACTGAGGAAGGATGAGAGGTTGGTTATTGATTACTACAAGAGTCCCTATTTTTCTACATGAGAGAGTCCATGATCTATATATGTAAACTTGAAGGCTTATGGTAACATTTGCAAGTGAAAATTTAGGTTTTTTATGCAATTTAACAAATTACAATAACTCATTAAACAAGTGAATAAATTCAGTTATAAAACAAATAATGGAAACAACAGTACCATAACAACAAACATAAGGCAACAAATGATGAAGGAGTTCACCCCTCCCGGGCTACATCTCCTAGTCTAGCTTCCAATGTTGGACCTCTTTCATTATGCTCAAAAATATGTGTTTAAATCAATTTTTACTGTTCATAATGAAAAAATACAATCTCCAATGGCTCCAGAATAGTAAAAAACCCATAGCTGGGCTCTTTCTGAACTAAAAAAGGTTGAAAATTGACTAAGTTACGCTCCAGAGAAGTTTTCCTGCTAATTGTCCTCCAAATCACACCCACCTACTATCCATCCTACAAATTCCACCATTTTCGGCCACGTGGGGCGACAAATTTTCCTCGCGCTGGTGATATTCACGCTGGTTCGGATGCAAATTGTCGAACCCTTTAAATGATGGGTAACCCCCACGAATTGATAAAAATGGATCAAGTGGCGCTCTGCTGGTCGTTGGATGCGAGCCGGTTTGAACTGTTGCACCATTTTCTTAACTGCACCTATGACTAGGGTTCGGTGTGATTGGGTTAACATACCTCGTTGGTTAGCATTCAAACTTAGCGCCCAAATTGTTAACCAATCCCTGCTCGTAACTGGTCATGTTGTGGTTAGGTGCATTTAACCGCTGGTGGTTATATTCCTCGAACCTCGCCCAAGGCAGGTTCCACTCCCCGCCAACTCTAAACCATAAATCCGCCATGAACTGTGGTATATGTTGTCTAGTGGTTTGGTTTTTCCATTTGACTAGTTGGTAACTATAGTGGTAACATTGAACTGTTGTTTCTGCCGGTGGTTAGTCCTGTTGCACTGTGGGTTCCACCATTTAAATTGACCACCATACTCTATGGTTCTATTGTGACTCATGGTCTAGGACTGAGGTTAACCCTGCACCCCTAGCTGCTCACCATGTGTTGTGGCTTAGGTGTACTAGGGGCCAGGGGTCAACTCGACCCCGATCCCCAATATCTAATGCAATAAACTTTAAATACAACCTGGATTCAGTGTATATCAAGGAACAAGTGTGGCAGACTGGTGGAGCTTGGTGCTTCCAGTGGGTAGGTTGTCTGTTGATTCCCTGAAGGTTGGTTGAGACCCAAATACATTTTGCACCAATCTCGGGAGGTCATGTGGCAACCACCCATTGGCCCACATGTCCTCTTCTAATTCGAGCACTTCAACGAGCCCCAAACCAATCAAATTGCACCATTCACAATGAACTAGAATGTGACACTTGTCACCACACCATTGGTCCATAGAAATTACAATCACCTTTTCCAGTCATGCCTATTCAGCGTACGGATTTCTGACTAGTCATCCCTGCAAATTCATTTTTTTTTTAATTTTAGCTGTTTGGAAATATCGTGAGCATACGATATTAGTTTTGAGTGAAATGAGTTGCGTTGGATTCAAGGTGATGAGATATTCGCTTTGGCGATAATTTCGAGTCGTTTCAAGCACTTTTAATTTTTGTACATTTTACTGATCCACCAGATCATTCCTCCGCAATAGAAGCTTTTGGACCTCCAAAAGCTCATTTTTGGTCAAAAAAAATATGAGGGTACTATTCCCTTTCCATTATAGTCTCAATCCACTTATATTTTCTTGGATTTGTCTCTTTGATATTCTCATGAATGCACTTCACTTTCCCTTGTTTTGAAGTCCTTGTCTTTATGTCAAAGCTGATATCTTGCTGCGCTGATATCTTGCTGCAATTTTCCAAGATATTCAGAAAAGAAAACTGCCCTTGAAGGAATATGAACATTCCCTCCTTGATATTAAATCGAAGGAAAATTATTCAGTTTCAAGTTCACTTCACCTTGAACAATCACCATAATGTAGTATTGCAATTGGCTTGACTCTTTACCAAATGTGATCGCCATGCACCATCCTTCTTCAAAGCCAAAACATTATGAAACCCACAAGAATATGTTTTACAACCAATGTCCTCTTTTCCAAATAGAATTTTCATTTTCTTTTTGACCCATGTATTCTTTAACACAGACATCTTGTTCACATCAATGTTCAACACTGATGCATCCTATTGCAATTGGCCTTCATATTGTTTTCCTCTTTTAGGAGGCAACATGTTAGACTCCTAAAACATATTATCACAGGAATTAGAAACCTCAATGAAATCATATTTCAAATTTGATTCATATCCTTAAAAGGCTTTAATTTCCTCAACATATTTGTGCTTGAGCATTAACAATGCAAAATTCTAACTAGCATTAACAATCCTCTTCATTTGTCCAGGATTCACAAGAGATAAAATCAATTTCTTGCTATGTGCTCTAACAATGTACTCAATCCCATTTTTGAACAAATGATATTTATTCTCATGGCGATGAAAAATGTCTCTCCTCTCATATATTTATGGGCTTCCCAAAACAATACCACATATGTCCAATGACACTACATCAAGTTCTGCCTCATCAAAGAAGTTTGCAGTGATTGCAAATCTAAGTATGCATTTCCTTGTCACTTGCAATTTTTAATTCTCACAAACCAACCTAAAGGATAAGGTTTAGGATGAGAAATGGTTTCTAAATTCAACTTCTTGACAATATCTTCATAAAAGAGGTTTTCTTGTGATCCACTATCAAACAATGTATCTATCTTGGTATGTTTTGAAAAATGTCTATTCTTGTTTTTTAATATTGAGTTTCATTGATACTTTTGGAAGAACTAGTACTTGCAATGTCCTTACCTTTCAATCCCATGGTTGTGATCTTTGTTTCATCCCCATAATTTGATCATAAATATTGTTGTATAGTTGCAACAACTTTTTCTTTCTCCTTGTTTTAAAACTTTTTGGGTCTCATTTCAGGATGAAGTTTCCGACAATGATCTTCATCATGGACGTCTTTGGAAAAGTGTTTGCATGTGAGCTTTTCTTTCTCCATATTTATGGCAACATTCTTCTTCCCTTTTCCTTTTCCTTTTAACTTCCCCTTTCCTTTTCCTCTAGACTCAAAGGAGTTCTCACTTGTTTCATCAGAAACATGTTTCCCTCTTGCTTCTAGATGTGTGGCCTATACATAAAATTCATCTAAATTTGTAGGGTTAAACATGAGAATAGTGTGTCGCAAGTAGCTATGTAAAATTTTAGTAAAGTGTCTTGAGAGGATAAATATTCACCCACAATCAATGATCTCCTTCTAAAATCTTGGGTATAACTTTGCACACTTTGACCCTTTAATCGCCTAAAGTTTAAGTTCCAATCCATGAAAGCTTTTTGCATGTATGCTAAGTATAAAATAGTCTTCTTAATACAACAACAAAATCATTCCAACAGGATAAAACCTTACCATGTTTCTTCATGTCCTCTTGAGTTTTGGCTTCCCACCAAATAAGTGTTGCACTTTCCAATCTTAATGAAGAAAAATGAATTTTGGTTTCATCATCCTTTATCCTTTGTATCCTGCAATACAATTCAAGCTGATGAATCCAATTATCTAATTTCTCAGCATTGACCTCTCCATTATACATAGGAAATTCAAACTTTATGTAAAGTTTCAAAAGTGGAGTTTTACCATGTCCCTTTTGAGAATGTGGAGGTGTTTATAAAGGGGTTGATGTAGATTATGATTATGGTGAGGAGAAAGGTGGAGTTAGAGGTGGCTTTTCGCCATTACATCCATTCCCTTTTGGAGGATTTTCTCCACTTCCTCCATCTCCCTTTGGAGGACTTCGACTCTCTGCTTGCAACCTTGAATTCCTCTCCTCATAGAGAACTTTCACCATTTTAGTCATGTCAAAGAAGGCTTTCCTAAAAACCTTCTCATCCTTACACATATTTTCAGGCTCTCCTTGATGTGCCATGATTGGTGAGGAATTTGGTGAAGCTTGAGGTGAAAATGGTGGTGGAGATTGTGGAAAATGTGTTCTCCTTGAACTAGCTTGAGGACTTGCTCCCACAAGTTTTCCTTCTCTTCTTTTGAGCTTCAACCTTGTAAGCATAAAAACCTCTTGAAGTAAAATTAAACCCTCAAAACAACTAAATAACCAAAGAACCTAGGCCTTGATACCAAATTGATTTGTATATGTAAACTTAAAGGTTTATGGTAAAATTTTCAAGTGAAATTTTAGGTTTTTTATGCAATTTAACAAGTTACAATAACTCATTAAAGAAGTGATTAAACTTAGTTATACAACAAATAATGGAGACAACAATACCATAACGATAAACACAAGACAACAAATGATGAAGGACTTCACCCCTCATGGGCTACATCTCGTGGTCCAGCTTCCAATGTTAGACCTCTTTCATTATGCTAAAAAATACGTGTTTACATCAATTTGCAATGATCAGAATAAAAAATATAGTCTCCAATAGCTCCAGAACAGTAAAAAACCCCTAGTTGGGTTCTTTCTGCACTCAAAAAAGTTGAAAATTGATTGAGTTATGCTCCAAAGACATTTTCCTGCTAATTATCCTCCAAATCGCACCCACATGCTATCCATCCCACAAATTCTGCCATTCTCATCCATGTGGGGTGAAAAATTTTCCCCGCGCTGACAAGATTTGCACCGGTTCGGGTGAAAATTGTTGAACCCTTTAAATGACGAGTACCCCCCAGGAATCGATAAAAATGGTCCAAGTGGAACTTTACTGGCCGTTGGATGTAGGCTGGTTTGAACCGCTGTGCCATTTACTTGACTGCATCTGTGACTATGGTTCAGTGTGGTTGGGTTAACATACCCCACCGGTTAGCATTCAAACTTTATGCCCAAAATGTTAACCAATCCCCGCTCGGAACTAGCCATGTTGTGGTTAGGTTCGTTTAACTGCAGATGGTTCGATTCTTGGAACCCCACCCAAGGCATGTTCTACTACCTGTCAAATCCAAACCATAAATCCACCATGAACTGTGGTATATGTTGTCTCATGGTTTGGTTCCACCATTTGACTGGTGGGTAACTTCGGTGGTAACATTGATCTGTGATTTCCACCGATGGTTAGTCCCGTTCCACCATGGGTTCTACCATTTAAACCGAACCACAATACTTTTTGGTTCTATTGTGACTCATGGTCTCGGGCCAAGGTTAACCCTGTGCTACTGACTGCCTACCATGTGTCATGGTTTGGGTGGAACAGGGCTAGGGGTTAACCTCGGATCTGATACCCAATAATCGATGCAATAAACTTTAAATACAACCCGAATTCAATGTATATCAAGGAACAAGTGTGGCGGACTAGTGGAGCTTGGTGCTACTGGTTGGTAGGTCATGTGTTCAATTCCTCGGAGGTCGGTTGAGACTCAAAAAAAATTCTCACCAATCTCAGGAGGCCACCCATTGGCCCACGTGGCCTCTTCTAATTCAACCACCTCAACGAGCCCCAAACCAATCAAATTGCACCTTTCACAATGAACCAGAATGTGACACTTGTCACCACACCATTGGTCCATAAAAAGTACAATCACCTACCCTTTCATGCCTAGTCAACGTACAGACTGCTTACTAGGCATCCCTTAAACTTCATTTTTTTAAAACGATATCAGGAGCATACGATATTGGTTTTGAGTGAAACGAGTAGCGTTGGATTCAGGGTGACCATATGTTCACTTTTGACGTCAGTTTTGAGCCATTTCAAGGACTTTGAATTTTGAGCATTTTACTGATCCACCAAATCAGTCCAACAAGTAGGTAACTAAGAAAAATGTAAGTTTGAGAAACAAGGAAGCTATGAAGAAGGTATAAAATGATAAAAATCAACTTGTTCAAAGAATCAAAATAATTTGTTGCAAGTTTAACCTAGAAAAACTCAGATATGTGTTTCTTGTAACTTAATTGTGCTAATTATATTCAAAACATGATGCCTCATTAGGTAGTTCGGAATATGAATTAGTGGAACCTTGGACACATGAGACACCCAATGTCTCCTCTTTCACAGTTTTTGGAAGTCCTGCTTGGGCATTAATTCCATATGAAAAGCATTAAGTCATGGAAAATAAGATTCAACAACTAATATTGTTTGGTTATTGTGAGGACATGAAGGCTTATCGACTCTTTCATCCTACCTCTAAGGAAGTTTTGTTCCAAAGGGATGTTTATTTTGATGAAAACAACAATCCACAATCCTCTTCCCCTCCCTAATATTTAACTATTGAGAATGGTTCTAGTCATTGTGATGCTTTTGTAGATCTGGAAAAAGAAGAAAGTTCTATTGAATGTTTGTAGCCAGAAGAAAATATACCAACAACACCATCAAAACCTAAGCAGTCAAATCAGGAGAAGCCTACTTCATATGAATCCTGGAGGAGGCACCTTCACAAGAGAAAGCACCCTGATATATTTGGATATGATACAAATGATTTCGTTTATCTAGCCTCAAATCAACCACAATCAAAAGGAATCTCTCTTTTTGGTAATTCCATTTCAGAATATCCACAACAATTTTATGATGTTGTTGGAATACCTGATTGGGAAGCTGCCATGACATATGAGTATTCTTCTTTGATAAATAATCACACTTGGGAACTTGTTCCTCTTCCAAAAGGATGTAAGTTGGTTTGTTGCAACTGGGTCTACAAAACCAAATATGTTGCAGATGGTTTCGCTGAAAAACATAAGGCATGTCTTGTGGCCAAGGGATTTTGATAGGTTGAAGGAATTGACTATTCTAAGACTTTCACCCCTATTTCCAAGATGGATTCTATATGTCTTTTTCTTTCTCTAGCTGCTTTCCAAGGCTGGAAAAATTTACCAAATAGATGTAAAGATTGCCTTTCTGCATGGAGATCTATGTGAGGATATTTACATGGAGCAGACCCCTGGTATATGCATGATCCTTCACATGTTTATAGGCTTTGATGTTCCTCGTATGGTATCAAACAAGCTCCTAGAGCTTGGTATGAGAATATGAACATTTTTCTACTTGCTTTTGTATTCAACCATTGCCATTTTGATTCTACAGTTTAGAGTCAGTCAAGGCTCAAATTTATTGATTCTAGTTCCATATGGGGATGATTTGATTCTCAAAGGGAGTTCTTCATCTATAATTCACAATGTTAAGGAAGCATTGATGGAATAGTTTGCTATGACTGATCTTGGTCTGCTACATTACTTTCTTGTCTTGTAGGTTCACTAGTGTTTAGAAGGGATTTCCATATTCGAGCAAAAATATGCCCTTGATTTACTTTAGTACTTTGGCATGGCTAATTGTAAGCCCACGCATACTCCTTTTCATTCTAGTGTTACTCTTACCACCTATTGCACCTCACCACAGGTGGATCCTACATTGTATCACCAACTAATTGGCAATCTACTATATTTGACACACACTCAACTTGACATTGCTCATGCAGTTGGATTGGTTTCTAGATTCACTTAGGATCGTCATCAGAGTCACTGGAAATCAGTGAAGCACATTATGAGATATTTTTAGGGCA
This sequence comes from Pinus albicaulis, assembly GCA_034641835.2. Classification (NCBI taxonomy): domain Eukaryota; kingdom Viridiplantae; phylum Streptophyta; class Pinopsida; order Pinales; family Pinaceae; genus Pinus; species Pinus albicaulis. The sequence goes on from CM076584.1 coordinate 703,869,420, forward strand.
CTTATAATTTTAGCAGAGTCACAACATTCTTATTTCATCCCTTGAACAACTAACTAAAACATTTTTATTTCATCTCTTTAATCCATAATGCAGATTGATTTAGGCCAAATATCAAATAATAAAAATAATAAATAAATATATATAATAATTAATATTTTAAATTTAAAATTCATATAAGCAAACTTAATAAATTTATATAATAATTAATATTTTAAATTTAAAAGTCATATAAGCAAACTTAGAAATTTTATTATTTATTATTATTATTACTGAGTATTTTATGTTATAAATAAAAGCTCATATATATATTATTGAAAATAGGATTTCGATTATACCCAATATAAATTAATATTTATGTGAATTATTATTATTTTTTATTTTTCTGGCATAAATTTTGTGAATTTAAATAGTGATAATTTCCCTTCGTGAAAGAAATAAACAACAATATGGTTCCTAATCATTAGTTGGTGTATGTGAGATGAATAAAAAGTAGCATAGTTCTTGATTTAGGTTAGTGTATGTGAGGTTTCTTCTAAACTAATTTGTTATATTTGTTGTAAACTAGTGTATTGTTGCTTTACTTAAACATATAGGCCTAAGGAGATGGGGCTCTTTTCCGAGCTATTATATAGAAATATTAAATATAGTTAACACAAAAAGGAAAACAGATAAACACCAAGAAGCAAATTTAATAGTGAGATCGATAATTTATGCTGTTCGAGATCAAGAAGCACAATCAGCAGATAATTTTGAGAGGAAATTTCTCATTGGAATTAGAGTCCTAAATTTGATCGATGTTTGAAAGGTCATGCCTTGCTTCGTCAAGTTAACCTTTGGTGTTTCTTTATTTAAAATCAAAATAATGACATCAAACCAAATCAAGAATCAAAGAAAAAGTGGGTGGAGTAACTTATAATGGGTGATAGGAGAGTTTTTTTTGGAAATTTGATTTAATTATAAATAATTATTGAGTGAAGAAAGAGGGTTTAATATTCATAGAATATTTTTATTAGTATTTAAGATTAAAAGTTGAGATTTATTTGAAAAATAGTTATGCTTTTTCTATCAGTGCATTTAAAGACTATTTTACAACCCAATATGAAGGTAATGCATGATTTTATCCCTAGACACATGTCTATTTTAAAATAAAAATAAAACATTCTCTAAATAAAAAATAATGTTGACTATAATTAAAAAAACAAAAATGAATTTACATATTAGGTTAGTTTTAATTAAAAACATTATAAAACATCAATAATCTTACTTTCACTTTTGTCCCTAGACACGTGCCTATTTTAAAATAAAAATAAAACATTCTCTAAATAAAAAACAATGTTGTGTAATTAAAAAACAAAAATGAATTTACATATTTGGTTAGTTTTAATTAAAAAACTTTATAAATCATCAATAATCCTACTTTCACTTGGGAGATGTGATAATAATATTTCACTCTCACTCTCAACAATTTGTAAAATATTTTGATATTCATGTGAAACAACATAATTTTATATCAACTTTAAAAAAAGATAAAGTAACAAAAAAAAATCACTTAATGTGAGGAAGATGTATAACGATGTAATACCCCCTGGTAAACATGTAAATCTTTGAATTACTTTGTCGAGTTATTTGGTAGAGTATGGACCTTGTTAAAGGGTCTAATGTGAATAAGTTATGAACATGAATGCTCATTTTTATTAATAAAAATAATTTAAATAGTCATAGATAAATTACGAGTCAAGTAATGCTATAGTGAGTTTCATATTCTAGAACACTTGAAGAGAGTTACGGGTAGATAAAAACTCCTTTCCCTATAGATAAAACATATCATATGGGAAAATGAAGCCAAGAGGTAAGAGGGATTCCTTGAGGCAACCATGAGGAGAGAAAATGTAAAACCAAACCTCTGACAGGATACTGCAGAGGGAGGCAGGATGTTGCCAAACATAGAGATATTGAGTTGGTTGGCCAGTGGAACTTTATTTGAAGCCTAAGTGCTCAGACTAAAGGCCCTAGATTGAAGTTGTTTGGGATAAGGTGGTCTTGGGTGAACCTGTGAAGGCTCTTGATCTGAAATTGTTCTGGATATGAAGCTAGCTTGAGGGGGGTGGGGGGTGGTGGTGGTAGAGGTAATGATTCTCACAGGTTGGGATGAGCATTCTATTCCTTGTGATTTTGTGGCAAGATAAATCATACAAGAGGAACAAAACAAATAAGTGGAATTTACTATTTGAGAAAAAACTATTTATTCTCTATATGTTTTATTTATATGACTATGTAAAGGATGAAGCATTAGAAACAATGATATGCAGGTTTATAAGAGGATTGAGGAAATTATTATACCTTATGTTTGTATATAATAATAGAAATTGTGTATAAAGGTTAGTTCCAGGCGAGAGTTGTCTTGGGTCAAAGTCATGGAAACAATCATTCCAAACCCCAAACAAAAAAGTGATGTTAACTGTATGTCACTAAATAAGGATAAAGTCTTTTTTCTAGTAATAAATAACCTTACGAGGGTTAGTTTCCTTTGGAAAGGAAAGAGCGGATATAATGAAAACAAAGTCAATGGAATGTGTAAGAATTAGAGGAATTTTATAAACAACTTTAAACAAGCTGCACACGGGATTTAAGGACAAACTGTAATGGAGATTCATATTAATTTTATTCGGAGCTATTCGAAATTACCAATAGTAGTAGTTGATAGGAAACCAAAATTGTTCTCTGAGAGAACTCACAAAATTAAAGAGGAAAACCCTATTATTGAATGAGATAACCAGATAGGAAGTTTTCAACTTGTTGAGGTACATATAGAACATACATGAATAAACTCAGTATAGACAAAGTGCTATCATACTTAATTAAAAGAAAGAAATGAATGTATTATTCTTTCCACAACAACAAATACCAGAGATCAAGTTAAATTTGTAGTCATACATGGTTCCATAAAACAACTATATTAAGTGCTACGAAAACAATCAACATAACTTAATTTATAATTTTAAATTATACAACCAATAAAGGGTTTCAAAGCAATAATCAACCCTTCTAAAAATTATTGACTACCGAATATTTATTACACATTGTATCAAGCAAGACAAATACAAGGCCACAAGTCCATAACCAAATAATGAAGGAAATTGCACAAAAATGATACCTTTAAATGAAAATATTAGCTTAAAGACCCTTAATAATTGAAATAAAATTACATTGTATATGAAACAAAAATTACTCAATACAATGGTAAAAACCCTAAGGATTAGGTTTGATACAACCTAATAATCAAACATTGAAAATGTGTTTCATTACCATTGATAAAAATATAATACATAAGGGTAAGGAAAATTCTTTCTCTTTAAAACTATAACTATTAACAAAACAAATTCCTAAAGGGGACCCTCCATGCTAGGGAATTTAAGTTATGTGGGAAAACCCTAACTTTTATTTCCAAAAATACAATAGAAAAAGGCGAGCCTTATTTCCTATGCTATTCGCCCATTAATGTTGTTAAGAGTACCACCGAGCATGCTATGTCCATGCCCATGGCATCGATCATCAAGACGACAGAAGGATCTGCTTGATGGTACCTGCCGTGTACACCACTCCGACTGTTTTAATTGCATTAATATGAGTGGCCCACGGCCCCATCTTATCGACAGTCATTTCTCCGGTTAACAGCTCCGTCTCCAACCGCTAGCAGCTTGCCGTTACCATCCGCCAGTAGCTCCGTCTATACGGTTTCTCAACTCTTCTCTGTATATACAATGATTTGAATTTTAAATTTGAATTTGGAAGCCCACCGAAACCTGAAATTTGAATTTATTTAATTCCCACGCGGATTTATTTACATTTGTTGCTGCTTTCAATGGGAAGAGACAACATTCTCCGAGATCTGTTGGGAAAGGGGATATTCATTTGTTATAGTCATCCCTGGAATGTGCAGCGGAAGGTTGTCAATCCCCCTCTCTAAGTAAGTTTTTTTATGAAGTCGTGGAAGAGGCACATATCGACTTGTTTCTGATTTACAACACGCTAGTGAGAAAGGCAGTGTGTTAGATTTGCATAATATTTTGCAACTATTTACATTTAATACTATTTATTTTCAAATAGCTATTTGCAGGGTTGCGTTAGTTGTCAATCCAGCATGCCTGGAACTGTCTCTTCCAGTGTTGAACCTATCCCTCATATTCAACACGGCAACGAAACTGAGTTCTTAGAAGTCCTCTACAACTGTCGAGATGCTCCTTATTCAACAATGCATTTTTTATCTTTTTATACAGTTATTGGGAAAATCTATAAACCGTTGTTGAGAAAATTTCAATGGTTGTTAAAGTGTATGAAACGAACTCTACCAAGAGCACAACTTGATAATAATTATTTTTGTTATTCAATATCCCATAACATAATATTAGAGCAGAAATTGATAATTATATATTTCAAATCCTCTATTCGTATATATAAGCTCTTCTTGGCTACTCTTGTTGAACTTACATATTGGTAAATATGAAAGCGCCTCAAACGAGTACAAAATAATTGAACATTATTTTGTTAATTTTATTTTCTTTGTTTTATATTTTGGTTAATGTTTTTTAATAGATCTTAATTTAAACTGGTTTAACTACGGTGAATGTTGATTACTATTTTTAAAAAACTAAAATATATTTTAACAATTTAATTATAAATATAAATTAATTAGTTTACTGGTGGTGAATGTTGATTATCAGTTTTTAAAAATTAAATTAGGATTAAACAATTTAATTACAAATAAAAAAAAAATTGAATCTTTTTTCAATTCACAATAATAAAGTAAATTTTCACTTGGAATAATTCACAATAACAAAGTACCCTATCATAAATTCATTTGAAAGCTTTTATTTTGGGCTAAAATAATTTTTCATTTAAAGAATAGATGTTTGGAGGCTGGTTCAGTAATGGAAGACGAAAGTAGTTTATTTGAAAAAAATAAAAAGTTTGTTAATATTATAATTTGAATTGCTTGATAAGGGTTTTGATTTTCAATTTTTTATAATTTAATTTATTTTAAGTTCTAAATCTTCCGGGAAATCATATGAGAAATATTGAACCAACGCGTTTCGAACTACCAACTTTAGTTCATCATCAGGATAATGAAGATTGGCTGATCAGACTATCCATTTATATACCAGGAAGAGAGAAGCAACGGTAAAAAATCCAAAGACAATTAAAAATGTTAAAAACGTTCAAAAATAAAATAAAAACGTTCAAAAATAAAATAAAATAAATAAAAGTATAAAATAAATCAAAAAAATACAAATCCCTCAACCTTAAAAGCTACAAATTAACCCAGAAAAATTAAATAAGGACCAAGTCAAAAAATAAAAATATAAAACCACAAATAAAAACTAAAAAGCAACTACCCCTAAGAAATAAAAGTGATAATAAAACAAGAATTAAATTCAAAAAAGTCAAAAAGTCAAAAGTTAATAACAATAATAAAAATAAAATAAAATATATATAAAATAAAATAAAATAACTAAAAAATAAAATATATGAAACAAAATAAAATAAATAACTAAATAAAAAATAAAATATACTAAAACTAAAATAAAATATAAATACAAAATAAAAATAAATAAAAATAACTATAATATTAATAATAATAATAGAATAAAAGGAAACATAATCATAAATATACAAAAAGATAAATAGATAAATTATATGGAAAAATAAAAATAAAAATAAATAAATAAAAGAAAAAATAAAAAAATAAATAAATAAAAGAAGAAGAAGAAGAAGAAGAAGAAGAAGAAGAAGAAGAAGAAGAAGAAGAAGAAGAAGAAGAAGAAGAAGAAGAACAACTATAGGGAGTGAAGAGAAGGGATCCAACAACTGCTGACCTTCCATCCGTCATCCCTATTCAATGTGCAGGACCTCTTCTCAATCTCAATTGCCTCCCTAAATTTACGATGATGGAAATGATCAACCCTAGCAAGGACTCTAGCGTCTTCCATACAAATGTGATGCTTCGTCTTCTCTGCATGCTCAGCTAGAGCAGAGGACTTAGTTCTACCATGCCTAATATCTGTAGAAATGCTCTTGGATCCTTTTATTAATCGACCGACCAGTTTCACCAATGTAGGGAATCCCACAAGAATAATAATAGTAATAATAGTAACATTAATAATATTAATAATGATAATGATAATGATAATAATAATAATAAAAGAGTTATCAATCTTTCTAAGTTTTCTTTTGATTCTTCTGTTATTTCTTTATTAGGTAAAGGTCTTAATTTCACTCTTGCTCCTAGGAAGATTCCTCGAGATGACATTATGTGTAGCATAGAGTATGGCATTAAAGATTTAAACAAAAGCTTGCAAGATGTCATTAGGCAGGATTGTGCTGTGGCTCTTAGGAAAGCCAAGCTTCCAAGGAGCAATATTAGTAAATCGGAATTTTTGGCTCTTAAGTCCCTCAATCAAAACCCTGATATTGCGGTCCTCAAGGCTGATAAGGGTGGTGTTGTTGTAATCTTGAATAAAGAGGATTATAAAGCAAAGATGCTGGACCATCTTTGTAATAGTGGGAGTTATAAGAAGCTCTCTAAAAACCCTATCAATAAAGTCTCCAAGATTGTGGCCAATGCTATCAAGTCTAGTAGCACTGTGGGTTCCATGAGCTTGAAGCTCATTGAAAGCAATCCTATCACCCCTAGGATTTATGGGCTCCCTAAGATTCATAAAGAGGGTGTTCCTCTTAGACTTATTGTTAATACTATTGGTGGGATCACTTATCTCCTAGCCAAGTATTTGGCTCGCAACCTGAAGCCTTTGGTTGGTCAGTCAGATTCTTTCGTGAAAGATTCTGCTTCTTTTGCCCAGGAGTTAAAAGGCTGGGTTTGCGAACCTAATGACTCTATGGTTAGTTTCGATGTTGTTTCTCTCTATACGAATATCCCTATCATGGAGGCCGTAGAAGTAGTCAGACGTATCACTGATCCTGATACTGCTAAGTTGGTAGAGATTTGCCTCACCTCTACCTTTTTTAGTTTTGAAGGAGAATTTTATGAGCAAACCTGTGGTGTCGCCATGGGTTCCCCGCTCTCGCCGGTGGTCGCCAACCTTTTTATGGAAGATTTTGAATCTAAAGCTTTGGCGTCTGCTCCTTTAAAACCCAAGGTTTGGAAGTGGTTTGTGGATGACACCTTCATAAACTGGTCTCATGGGCGTCAAGAGTTAGATGCTTTTCATCAACACTTGGATAATCAATCTGACTCCATCAAGTTTACGATGGAAACAGAGACTGATGCGAGCCTTCCTAAATTACTTAATGTTCTTATCTCTAGAAATAATAATGGCTCTTTCTCGCACTGTGTTTTTTGGAAGAAGTCACACACAGAGCAGTATCTGCATTCTGGCTCTCATCATTTTCCTGCTCAGAAGCTTGGAGTTCTGAACACCTTAGCCACGAGAGCCCTTAGAATATCTGATAATGATCATTTGGATGAAGAAAAGGCCCATCTCCTTAAGGTATTCAAAGAAAATGGTTATAACAAAAATCAGAGTTTGAGGGCTTTCATGAATGCTAGCAAAGGTCCTAATCAGAAAAAGTTAAAGGATGATGTTGTTGGTAGGGTTCATCTGCCTTTTATTCAAGGTACCACTGACAAGATCGCTCTGATTTTAAGAAAGCATAAGATATCTTCCTCTTTTAAACCTTTGAACACCATTCGGAGTTCCCTTAAATCAGTAAAAGATCCTTTGGACCCAAAAAGCATGAAAGGGGTTTATTTGATCCCATGCTCTTGTGGGATTCCCTACATTGGTGAAACTGGTCGGTCGATTAATAAAAGGATCCAAGAGCATTCTGCAGATATTAGGCATGGTAGAAATAAGTCCTCTTCTCTAGCTGAGCATGCATAGAAGATGAAGCATCACATTTGTATGGACGCTAGAGTCCTTGCTAGGGTTGATCATTTCCATCATCGTAAATTTAGGGAGGCGATTGAGATTGAGAAGAGGTCTTGCACATTGAATAGGGATGACAGATGGAAGGTCAGCAGTTGTTGGATCCCTTCTCTTCACTCCCTATAGTGGTCGTTCCTTTAATATGTCTCCTTATTTCTCCTCTTTTTTTAAAAAAAAATTTAAATTTAAATTTATTTTTTATTTTATTTTTTTATTTATTTATTTTTATTTTTCTTTTATTTATTTATTTTTATTTTTATTTATTTATTTATTTTTCCATATAATTTATCTATTTATCTTTTTGTATATTTATGATTATGTTTCCTTTTATTCTATTATTATTATTACTATTATAGTTATTTTTATTTTGTATGTATATTTTATTTTAGTTTTAGTATATTTTATTTTTTATTTAGTTATTTATTTTATTTTATTTCATATATTTTATTTTTTAGTTATTTTATTTTATTTTTATTATTGTTATTAACTTTTGACTTTTTGACTTTTTGAATTTAATTCTTGTTTTATTATCACTTTTATTTCTTAGGGGTAGTTGCTTTTTAGTTTTTATTTGTGGTTTTATATTTTTATTTTTTGACTTGGTCCTTATTTAATTTTTCTGGGTTAATTTGTAGCTTTTAAGGTTGAGGGATTTGTATTTTATTTATTTATTTTATACTTTGATTTATTTTATTTTATTTTTGAACATTTTTAATTGTCTTTGGATTTTTGACCATTGCTTCTCTCTTCTTGGTATATAAATGGATAGTTTGATCAGCCAATCTTCATTATCCTGATGATGAACTACAGTTGTTAGTTCGAAACGTGTCGGTTCCAATATTTCTCATGTGATTTCCCGGAAGATTTAGAATTTAAAATGTTATGGATCAGAGAAGCTGGCACTCTCAAATTTAATTTATTGTAACAAAATGAATCAATTATATATATATATATATATATATATATATATATATATATATATATATATGAATGAGAAATATTACAACACTTATAGAAGTTTTTGACGAACACGTATAAAGTCTTTTTACCTTTTTTTGCCACTTATTTTAAGGTCATGTTGTAAATTAGAGGATTCCAATATATATAATTCATATTGTTGAATGTGATGATTATTA
>CM076584.1:703878598-704049630 GCA_034641835.2 Pinus albicaulis
TTTTGTGCATGGTTTTGCACATGGTTTTGGGGTTTGATGGTTTTCGGCCCCTGGTATTTTGTAGATCCGGTCAAGGGAACTACGGTTATGTTCTAATCCAGGGTTAATGGATTGGGGTTTATGTATGCTTCTGCATGTATATATATGTGTTGTAACACTAAAAGGAATATAATGAAAAATCAAGCTGGTCATCCCGATTTGGGATCCAGGGGAAAATATCTGTGTATATCTGTTTTATGTTTTATGCTCTCGCTATTGTTTATTTTCTGTTTTTAAGATTTGTTTGCAGATAATTTATGTACAGGGTTATAATCTACAAAAGCCAGGTGCTACCTCTGATATCTTGTACAATTTATTTCCCAAATTAACAATAACAACACGAGGCCTGGAATCATACACAACATGTTGCTTCCACAAGTATGGTTGGCCTAATAATACATCACAAACATCATGTGGAGCAATGTCACATAATACCTCATCTGTGAAGGGCTTGATCCTGTAGGGATGGCGGCACTGTTGGCTGACATGAAGATCCCGTCCTTAGTGAAGACACCCGATGGTGTATGGATGTGGTGTGTTGTGGTTGGAAAGCCTGGCCATTTCAGGACCTCTACTAAAATGAGGTTCTTTTGGCTCCCGTTGTTGACAATGAACTGCAGTGGGAAACCCTTTACCCACATTTCTGGGAATGGAAGAGGCACTCCCCCTCCTCTGGATATTCTGATTCCTCCTTCTGGATCTTCATGGTGGCAACGATGGAATTGGGCTCCACATCAATAATTTGATTCCTTTTTCATTCCCCTTGTTAGGTTCTGATTCACATTCAGAGCATGCATCTGATTCATAAGACTACAACTTGGCCACAAGTCACTCCTTGGCCCGACAGTCACTTGTGTTGTGAGTGGATCTCTTATGGAACTCACACCGTTTTCTCGTGTCCTTATTTGGCTTCACGGTGTAGTTCTTTTCTTACGGCTTTGACGGGTTGTCTTGGTCTGCCCCACCTTGGATTTGTCCTTTGTTTTGTAGTTTGGGGGCAACTTTCCCTTGCTTCTGATTCGCATATCGAACGTCTCGCTTCTTCTGTTTGAACTTCTGCTCAATCTTGGCAGCATACTGGTATGTTGCACCCAACGAGGATATTTCAAGGAAATCCACTTCCTCCTGAATGTATTTTTACAGACAATTGTGGTACTTCAGCACCAAATTTTTCTCTGAACCTTTAATACCCAAATTTGTGTGCAGGGTATGGAACAGATTCTCATCTCATGAATATCTCGATCCCTTTGCTTCCGCAACGTAGTCCATTGTATGTAATTGTCCTCATAGCTCCCCACAGGATAATATTGTTCCTTAATGGTGTCCTAGAAAGAATCCCAAGTGGGTGCAACCGATAACATAGAGGGTTCCCTCTCGTCACTTTTATCACAATATGATTCCCACCAGTCCTTGACATGGGGGGGCGGATTTGAGGAGTGCAAAAGTAATATCTTCCTAGTTGGAAAAGTCATGAACTGAGAAATATCCTTCTAATAGATTCAACCATCTATCTATGACATATGCATCTATTTGGTCCTCAAATATGGGAATGTCAAATTTTACTTGTACCTTAAAAGGAGTGGCACCTCCGGAGTGGCTTATGGATGCAGATGTGCCACCAGTGGGCATCCGTTGAAGGATCTAGGAAAATTTATCCATCATCGCGTTCCTTTGTTTCTCGAGGGACTCCTCGAGCAATATTTTGATAGGATCTCCCGCTCCCTCATATTTCTTTTCTTTCCCAATTGGTGGTTGTCGGGTTTTGCGAGGCTGATCTTGCAAAGGTTCAACCGTATCGAGCCTTAATTCATTATACCCCACCACATTGGGGACAAGCAAAGAAGGATCGAGAAAGAGCAGACTGATTTGATACCACTGATCCAGACTTATGCAGGAACAAAAAAATACATAAATACACATAAACGTAGATATGCAGCATAAATGAAAATTCATTTCATTAATATCAAATATCTGAAATATGCTTACAGATAGAAATGGAAATAAAATAGATAGGGCACTAGTAGCTTATCTTTGAGAAGAGTTGTGGCCATTATAGGCCTTTGAACTGTGTTACAAAGAGGCTCAAGAGCATTTTTTTTATTGAACATCATAGGAAAACCCTAAACAACCAAAACCCTAACCCTAGGAGATGAAATGTCAAGAGTTTGTGGGCCCCATTGGGGTTAGTTGGGTAGCCAAATTCCCGGGGTCGAAACTTGGTCATATTATATCTATTTGGCACGTACGATATATAATTGGAATTATCTCTCCGAGTACTACAAGTTTTGTTGCATATCATTGGAATTGCTTCATTCTCGTGCATTTGCATACAGTATAAAATCCCACAAAATATTCACCAATTTTTGCACTAAAATAGTAAGCCCTTACACAATTCCACGCAGGGGTGTTGTCACATAATTTCTAGTCAACATGGGAACAAATTGCGAAAGCCTTTATACGTCAAAAAATTTCTTCATGGAAATTGACTCCAAATTATGAAGAAGTTTTGTGATTGTTGAAGGGATGTGGTTTGACCATCATTGACCAATTTCGAAGGGCAGTCCTTTACCCTAAGTTCTTCTTTTTGAGATTCAAAAGAAACCCAAAAACTCATCTTAATGATCTGGATCGAAATTGAAGTTGATAGATGTATGTTAAAATCAATTATTAACTCCCATAATTTGTTCCTTATTACTTAATTAACCATTTATATACTCAAAAATAGAAATGAAAAAAAACATGAAAATAAAAGATGGTGACAAAGAGACAAGAATTTGGTAATGGAGTTCACCCACTCTAAGTTATGCCTTCAGGCTTGTTCAACTAAGCATCCATTCCATTAATATAATTCTAAGCATCCAACATACTTTATTACGTCATAATGGAACCTTGATTTGGCCACCAATTCTGGGAAGATTGTTGCACTAATCAATATCTTTCCACTCTTGAACCACTTGAACAGTATCCGTAGTCACTTTGGTTTCCCATTTCACACCTCCCATGTTTCAGATTGAAAATATATTTACTTGAACACTTTGCCCACAAGTGCTTCAGAAACTAGTCCTTTGCTCTCCTGCACAAACTCGGGTGTAGTCGTCACTTCAACAACTGGTCCTTTTATCTTCTGCACAAACTCGGGTGTAGTTGTCACCATCAACTCTATCTTGGAAAACTACAACTTTTGACTATACACACCTTATGGTTCACAAAAAATCACAATGGCACTTAGACTTTGCATATTAGTTTTTTTATGCCATCATTTTCTAAAACTCAAGCCTCTGGTGCACTAGTTACTGGCCTTGTTTTAAAGTGTTGGGTGCTAACCAACCCAAGGTTGAGCCTGTGGGGGTTGTGGCATCGATCCTTACCAAATATTTGAAATTAAAACTATACACATATGCTACCCATTCAGATGTTGGTGTGGTGTTGATTAATGTGGTCGAGTCAATTCTATAAATTAAATAAATCTATTTCATGGATTTTCATTGATCTTTGTGAGATCAAATCTTAAGCTATTTTTGAACAAAGTCAAAATCAAGATATCATGGAAGTGTGTTTATTTTTGTTATATTGTTCCTTCCAACTCCAAGTACTTTTCCACTTATCGCTTACATCAAAATGACCAGTGCAAAGCAATGGAAGCGATTGATTTTGATGCAAAGCAAGTGATTATTGATCACTAAATAGATATTTATGATCTAGATCATAAGTATAAAATGGATTATGGGATCTATTATATTACAACAATACAAGGTAGGGTGGTATCTATTATATTACAACAATACAGGGTTAGTTAATTCGTTGTAACAATGTGTAATAGGTCACGTGGTCAAAACCACATACCTTCCCTTTTTATCCCACACATGACAATATTAAACGTATACCCATATGTAGCCCATTCAAATGTTGGCGCGATGGCTTCTTAGTTTATTAGTTGTAATAAAGTGGGATAGGCTATGCATTCAAAATTGTGGACATTCCCTTTTTATCCCACACATAACAATATTACCTTATATATAATATTCCTCACCACCATTCTAACCTTTCATTGTGCCCTATTGGTGGGGCGCTTGTGTGTGGTTCCTCACCACCATTCCAACAATTTTCCATGTCCAAGTGGTGGGGTGCTTGTGCGTGGTCTTGAGAAGTGTAGGAATTTCAAATCTAAAGCACTTGTCAAATTTGATTGTTTCTACAACTCTAATGCCCATTTCAATAATTTAAATGCAGAATGTTGACAGTGGGAAAATAATTGGTTGTATTTACAAGAAAATCACACTATGATGTGAAATTTCCCTGTCAAATTCCATCCCTGGTCCCGAGGACTATGGGGTAAAGCCCCATTGGATCCAACCACCGGTTTGTTCAAACTTTAAATAAACATTCTCCTTTTAACCATCACAAATTGGCTTTTACCTACTTGGTAATGACTTACATTTAGAACCTAGAGTTTAGGGGTTCGATCCCATAGACGCCCAAGTTTCTCGACGAGATTTCGAAATTTCTTGACCTTTAGAAGGCCACCACGTGGCGGCCTCTCATTGGTCCACCTCGCCACTAAATCATGTCAATTTTTGATTGGGTGCCATGTCACCCACTGACTGTGTTCCAAATCATATGCCCTTTTCATGTGCTAGCCTCTAGTATCACTATATGTCCCTACCATGTTAGTTGTATAAACTATCGCCACGGAAAATTTGAAGGATGGAAATTTATCTTAAAGTTTAGAAACCTTGGTGAATCTTACTAGTCCCTAAAATGCAAACTATAAAATTTTTAGCGATATGTTTGTAAAAATATTCAAATTTCTAATGATTTTATATAGTCTCTATAAAACTTTGGCGATTTTTAAGGTAAAATAATTTTATGATATAAAATTGGGCAAATAATTTTTAGGAAAAATGGAAATTGGTGAAACTTTTTTTGGAAAAAACATAGAAAATTAGCCCACGTGTGAATATTAGCCCCTAAATTTTCCGTGATTGTCGCATATCATGCCATGTCAATTATTTAACCTGCCAAATGTCACTCTACCAACTTTTTTTTTGTTTGGTACAAACTTCACATCGCAATAAATTTCGCATTCAGAGTATGTTTGAGGTTATTCAAAAGGTGTTGGAAAGGTATTTCCTATCACTACGCGATGAGTATAATTTCGTCAGATTCGACTAAGACTTCCAATTCTAAAGGTTTGCAAATATCCTCCCTAATCACTCAACTTATTGTTGTGCTATACAACAACCCCCATTTATTTTTACTAAATGGGGACGTTTTAAAAATAAATAGGAAATTTATTTTGTTTAATTTTTAGCCTAAGTCAAAAAACATTAGGAAATAAAGTTTCCTTTTCTTTCTACTTTAACTCCTTAGCGCGCATCGCAAATTGCATAGCTTACGAGCTTAAACAACTTAAAACATATTAAGTCATGTGGGCTACGATATGCGATAAACTCTTTCTGAAGTTATATAAAAATCTTATTGCAAACACTTTAAACATTGTTATAACGAAAATCGCATCGTGCCTTGTAAAACGATCAAACTTATAAAAAATTCGGTAAAAGTTGCGATTAAACGGACCCGACGAACCAATAAAGCAACAAACATAAAGCTCCAAGTATCTGATGAAGCGTAGCGGCATGATTTCTTAAAGTGCATTTCGCATTTCGCAGGACATAACTAAAAGAAAGTTTATTACCACATAGAAATTGCAATGTGCGATTTGTGCAGATCATATTTCGTGAGATTTATGGGTAACATAACAAATGGAAATAATTATAATTTGTGATATGAAATAATGGGTATTTATTGCATAGGTATGCGAAATGATTCATGTCAAATAAAATTGAACATAAAATCTAACGTCTTAAATTGATCGATAGACATTTCACGTGAAGGTGTGTAAGAGATTTGATTAAAAGATTATCAGTGATTAACATCATTTAATAGGAGTAAGGTATGATAGATTCATATCTAATTCGAGCATGTTTGAAATGATTGAACATTGGATTTTTATTTTATTTGTCTCTCTATTCTCTATATTTTTAAAGTTTTCTCTGTTCGCTTGAAATCAGAAAACCACTTAACGAAGCAAGGATTATAGAAATGAGCAAGAAAGGAAAAGAAATTACCCAACCATCATCTGCAAAAGGCCTGTATATATAGCCTCCTATTCCTCGTACACCAACTGCAGTGATTACGAAAGTTGTCTTCAGGGATATATAAATTATATGCACTAAGCATGCATATGTCCTTGATTCACCTGATCTCACACTATTTAAATTTATGCAAAATGCTGAATCAATTCCACTTGTTAATCTTTTGCGGAAAAAGTAATTGCACACACATGTGAAGCATAAAAAAAAAAATCAATCGCACATAACATAGTTTTTAACCGGGAAAGCCTAAAGCTGAAAACCCCAACTATATATTATGTAACATGGATATCATATGACAATCTCATACAAAGCATACAAAGCTTATCACAAGCTCTCAGTACAGTACAATCGTCATACACTAATTAGGACCAATCTTGCAAATCCATGCACCGATCATGCTGTCCTGCTAGCCTGCCTCCACTGCGCAATCCCTGCTGAAGAATAGCTCTAAATGAATTCGAATTACCCTTGCCTTGACTGCGCAATCCTTATTGGCAACTCCAATGTGTTTGTGATGCAATCAATGCATCACTATAGTCACAACAGATAGTCTATCTTGCCCTTTCACCTATTCCTTCACCTGGTCTCCACTGAAACTGCCATGCACTGTAGTTAACTGCTGTATTGTTCAGTTGATTAATGAGTTATTATTTGTGAATTAATTAACTAATTAATTCACTCCACTCTCACTAGTGTATCAATCATTTAGACTAGATACAACTAGCTCAACTGAGTCTAACTGAGTTAAACTAAATACAACTCCATAACTACTTCTTCCAACTGTGTCATAACTCTGCCACTTGAGTTCTAACTAAGTCCTCCATGCATTAACTCCAGTAAACCCTTAGGAATAGCGTAATTCCTTCTGTCAGCTGCTGTGCCACATCTGTGCACTGAACTGAAGTGCTCCAAGAGAATAAGTTGTTGTTTAGAGTTTGATTATTATTAAGAGCTAATAATAATCGACATGCATCTATTTTTAGATCAGCGATATATAAATAGACTTCGCCCAATATTCTAAAAATAGAATTTCATCTATTTTTCCAACTTGATCAACCATCCACAAATAGCATCCTGCAACTTCTGAAATATGATCATGTCTAAAAATAGACATAGTCTAAAAATAGACTTGCACCAAAAATAGCCTACAGGCCCACTCAGTGAAGGCGACTCTTTTCACTAAACTCGTCATCTTGTTGAATCTCAACGTGGGAGTAAATGTATCAGTTCTTCGAGATGAAAATCCAAGGGTAATAACCAAAGTTTCTACAAGATGCGCCACAGCCTTTAGATCCGACCTATTTCGATGTTGCACGCCATTCATCCATAAGGTAGGCGAAGGCCAAAGATTCTCCCCTTATATGCATATGGTTAAGGGTTAATTGACCACTTGAACATAGAAGATAGAACATTTAAGGAGTCAAAGGGTGAGAATATTCGTTCATTCAGGGCAGAATTTGAGAACATTTTACCACTTAAACTCGGTACGTACCCAATAGAAAAAATTCCCCTCATTGCTATGCAGCTGGTATGTTGTGTAGATTATTTGCAAAACCTGATACCACTAGGTTTTTAGTAGATTGGGTCCCATTAATTGACGCAATCGTCAATTCCTTAATTCTGAATTGGGAAAATATCCTATCTGATAATTTAGCCAGAAATATCATGGAGTATAGGAGTAAAAGAAGTGTTTCATCTAGAGAAATACCCCCCTTTTACATGAGTGCCTATGTTATGGACACAATTTTCTTTTCTTCAAGTTTTCCTACCATGGGATGAAAATGGACGACCAAAGACGCTACTCCAATCCACATTTACCACAGAGCCCTTTGGGAATCAGATTTTCATTTACATTTTTACAAAATTTTCCATAGATTCATGTTACCTATGCACCAAATTATATTCAATGAGAAATCCCCTAGGATTTCCAAAGAATTTAGTGCAGACATTTTTCCCGTTGCTAGATGGTTTGTAGAGGAAAGTTTCACCTATGTCAGAGTGTTTGGGAGTTATGATTCTCCTCACGTCCTACCCTATTATGTTCCTAACAAGTTACTTTCTAGAGAGATTTCCTACCAACTTTTTGTAAATGGTATTTCAAAACAACTTAAAGATGCTAAGAAGGCCGTTTGGCCTAATTTTCCTTTACAATGCAGTACTTTTTCACTTTATGATATTGGTCATACCTACAAGGAATTTTCAAATAATAATTTATTGAATTTGGTTGTAATGCCAAAGTGGTCATATGACCCCAGTGATGTGATTAAGAACTTCATCACAGAGCTCAAAATGAAGCCTTTTGTGAAAGAGATAGATAGATTTGATGATTTCTTTCAAGGTATTGAAAAGTTTTCAGCTGTACTTAAGTTTACATCCAGTCAACTCAATCTAGATGACTTTGAAGCCTTCCAAGCATATAGAAGTAAGAGACTGGAAAGGATTCCTCTAGATTTATTGAATATTGAAGATGTCAACAGACCAACTCCAAGTATTAGCTTGGATAATGAAACTAAAGACATGTATATCTGTAGACATTTTATGGAAAGATCCTCTAGCTAATCCTACTGAACATTTAACCAAACTATCACAGTTTGCAGGGGCATATGCTACTGCCACTATTGATAAGGCCACAGAATTTCAAACGTTACTAAAGCATCAAGAAGATAAAATACAAGATTTAGAGAGATTGTTAGAGCAAGAAAAGTCTAACTTCGACGAGCAAATGGAATTGAATATGTCCCAATTTCAGAAGGATTTTGAAAGTCTAAGATTGTAACATGAGGTACAACTCACTAAGAAGCAAACGCAACTAGAAGCAACAATAAACAAACTACAAAGCCAACCAGAACTAGAGAAATTCATAAAGGAATCATTGGATGTGAATGATAAGCTAAAGCAGCAACAAGAAGTATTTTTCCAACAAGCTTCTATCACTAGCTCTTATTGTGACTCAAGTGAAATATTGATCCAGCAAGTGGCTATCCAGAAATCAAGCAAATGGAAATGCAATGGAAATAAAAGATAGAAATATAGGAAGTAATGATTAAAAAGGTAAATAAGTTTGATCAAGAAAATTATTGGAATTTTCTAATCAAACCTTATCATTGGTACCAAACCCTGCAGTCTTTAACAGATTCAACAAAAAGATCGCAACCAGCACTCTCAAATGCGGTATTCAAGGGATAGGTCAGATCAAGGATTTTGCAGCCAGCTCAGCTCAAACCCATGCTAGATATTTGTTAACTTCGAGATCGAATCCAAATGAAAGATCAGAATTCATAGTTATGTAGTTACTTTATTTTCCTAGATCGTAGTTAATGTTTGTCTTACGAGGATGGTTGTTTGAAACCTCCACTATTTTTATGTAATAATATATTTTTAAACATATTTAGTTTAGTATTTAAACCCCTTTCATGCATTTAGAGAAGGGTCCAGAAATTTGTCAAAAACATTAGCAAATAATTCACTTTTGTAAGTTTGTGAATGTTTTGATGAATTAATGGAACATAGTCTGTTATCTTTTGACATTTGAAGTTGTTTAACTGATGTTGCACTATTGTACTCTTTAAATTTCTTTAAAGTGAAGAGGAGCAGAAAATCTACTGTCAGTTTACATGAGTAGAACTTCATACATATGGTACTTCTATTCACTTGTATTAAGTTTTTCTTTCTAGGTTGACAGTTATCTTTTTATTGCATTATATATTTGAAACGTCGTCATAGATGAATGTTAAATGTACTTCTGTACTAATATTTGTCTGTGATTTCTTATTGGATATATAATCAGACATATGAATGTGATATACTTTTCACAATTCTTCAAAACAAATTATTTTGTTAGAAGAATCATCTTTACATAATTTTCATCTCTTTCAATTGTTAAATAATCGTCATTACTAATAGTTGGAGGATATCTCTTTAGATCGCATAAAGGAAGAAACACCCCAAGTATATTGTAGAATTAAATTGTGTTAGATAGATGCTTGTGA
Organism: Pinus albicaulis; assembly: GCA_034641835.2. NCBI lineage: Eukaryota > Viridiplantae > Streptophyta > Pinopsida > Pinales > Pinaceae > Pinus > Pinus albicaulis. Next base: position 703,888,782 of record CM076584.1, read on the forward strand.
TAGATTAGAATCATTTTCCATTGCATGTTATATAAACAAATCACACCCCAAATCATCCTTATTGGGAAACTAGTCCCACTATCCCCAGTCGGAACCAAACAGAAAAGGAGCTACTTTAGGGTCCGGACCGGGTGGTTTTCCCCCATGTTGTGGAAATGGAATTCCAAGGCCTCAACATTTTGGTGCTAGAATGAGGGCCTTGTGAATGGCAAGAAGGTCTGGTCAATCTAAAATTCAATCTAAAATTTTCTCTCCCTATAGATCCCCACCAACTTCCAAAAAATTATCTAGATCTACAAATTTAAAATCTGAAGTTGAACATCCTTCTCCTAAGTCTCCTAGTGATACTCAACCCATACTATCTCCCGATTTTCTTCAAAATTCCCCTGAAGTTTAATCTTTGATAGAAAAGCTAGAGAGAGTATCCATTTCTGCTAAAAACCTTGAATCTTCTCAAACATCTGAGATTAGTATTTCGTCTTCTTTACAACCTAGAAGAATATTAACTCGATCAGAAAGTCAAAAGGCAGGAATCCCTCCTTTGAATTTCCCATCGATACTTCTTGAATGAGAATAAATAGGACTCAATTAGAGTCAATTGCCACTGATATCTTATCCCATTCACCTCCATTACCTCCACTCACTTCGAGAACTTCCATTCCAACAATTAGTGTTACTTTAACTAGTTCCAATACTTAGACTACTATCCCTTCAACTAGTTCTAGCACTCAGCCTACCTCTTCTTCAACTCAAAATCAATCCATCACATCCACCCAAGGTCCAATGGCAGGCCACCCATGGAACAATCCAGGGGTCATAAATATGCCTGCTCCTCTTCATGCTCTTCTAAAATCACCTGAAAGATGGTTACCTAAATTTAATCCTAATCACAGTCTTCGAGCAGAAGAACACATCCATAATTATATGTTAGCCATCAATTTAAAAGAGGTAGTTGAAGAGGATTGTGTTGTAAGATTATTTCCATATACTCTCACAAGATCTGCAGGATCCTAGTATTTTTCACTGCCTGCCTACTCTATAACTAGTTGGAATATGTTTGAAGAACAATTTCTAGCTAAGTTTGGGGATGATAGGACCACTGCAATGCTCATGAATGATTTATTAAATCTAAAGGGTAAAACAGGGGAGAAAATAAAATATTTTAATTCAAGATTTAATAAATTTCTCAATAAAATTCATGCTACATCAATTCCTGGTGCAAAAGTTCAAATTGAGTGGTATATTTCATCTCTTCAATCCAATATAGCCATTTTTGTTGATAGAGAAAAACTGCCTACACCTGCAGAAAACATGAAGGAATCATTATCTGTAGAGAAACACATAATTGCTCTCGAGAAGAAGAATTCCCAATAATATAGGAAATCAAAGAAGGTATCATTCAAAGATGATTAAAAAAAGAAGCCATCTAAAGACCCTTTTGATGTAGAAGGTCTTTAGAAAGTTTTAAAGACTTTAACAAATGAGATAGAAAATATCAAGAAACAAGTCGTTGAAAGTTATAGCTCAAAAAATATTTTCAAACCCTTCAAGAAAAACCAGTCCTCTAATGCTCAACCACCGAATATCATATCTAATTCTGAGTCTGATCAAGATACAGATGAAGAGCAAACAGAGGAAGAAGAAAATGAAGAAGAAGACGAAGTTGAAATAAATGGAACGTGGGATTTCATCCTACCAAATGAATAACAACAAGAAGCTTTACCTGTGTGTACAAGGAGAAAAAAAACTACTGAAGCAACACAGCCAAATCAACAATAGAATAATTCAACGCCTGCTAAAGATAAAACAATAAGTAAAAATTCTACTTCCAAGGCTACACAAACAAGCCATGTTACTTCAGATACTCCACCTACATCAAAGACAATGGTAGTATATGACACTATTGAGTACAATGTAGTTGAATATATGAAGAAGACCAGGGCCAACATTTCAATTCACGAACTTACTAAATTAAAGCAACATCATAAAATCTTACTTAGAGATTTGAATGAGGTTCCCACTTCAGCCTTACCTGCTCCAGTAGTAGTCCAAGATATTAATGAAATGGGTAAACCACCTTCTCCTTCAACTAAAATAGATGCTACAGATTTGATTATGATAGGTGATCGATCCATCTCTCATACTCCTCCATTTCTTTTAACCTATGAGATCTATAATAAAAAAAGTCCATAATTATTTAATAAACTCAGGGGCTTCCTCTAATATAATGCCAAAATTAGATTGTGCTAAGTTGAACCTAACTCCTCAGAGTTATTTTTTTCATATAGTACAACTTGATAGAACTAGAGTAGAGTTTGTGGGAGAAATAGATTATGTTTCTATCAGATTGTCATCAAACCCCAAGGTTACTCAGATAATCAATATATTGATGGTTGATATTCCTGAGTTTTACGGTTTATTATCAAGTAGATACTGGTCTAAAAAACTTCATGGATATTTTGCAACAGACTAGTCACATATGTGGCTACCATACAATGGAAAGCCAAATCAAATCCGAGTAGACCGTGAAAATTTCATGAAACATACAGTCACCGATCTTGAAGGAATAAACGATCCAATAGCATTCAATAATAATATTATTGGAAATTACTTGGTAGAATCATTTTTCGGAAATTTTAGCGCTCAACCATCACACTTTTTCGATAATGTAGTTATCTCTCAGATCGAGAATTTTTCCTAGACAGACACTTCAAAATGTAAAAAATTTGTAGATAAACCAATAGTTAATTCTTTATTTTGGACTTTTTATTTTAACGGTTCTAAATCAGAAGATGATGTAGGAGATGGTTGTATTTTAATAAGCTCATAAGGAGAAAAAACCATGTTAGCATGCAAACTTGAATTCGATTGCACAAACAATATAGCCGAATATGAAGCATTAGTCCAAGGTTTGTACAAAGTAATTGATCTTAACATCAAATATTTGAAAGTCCTAGGAGATTCGAAAATTATTGTTAGACAGGTAAGAAATACCATTCATTGTAATTCTGGACATTTAAAGCATTACCAATCATTAGTCCAAGAATTGACCATTCATTTCTTAGCCTTCAATATTTCTTTCGTGCCTAGAATAAAAAATACTAGTGCAGATCTACTGGCTAATGTAGCATCGAAATTAATTCTATCTCAATAATTTAGTCCTGATATATTTTCCATTGAATTAATATTTAGACCATCCATTCCTGAAAATATTACCAATTGGAGAGTATTTAATAATGATTCAAATATCATAGATTTCCTAACATTTGAAGGATCTTATGATAGTCAAATTTTGGATGAAAATGAACATGACACTCAGATAAAAGAAGAACAAGATGAAAATCCAATTCCTAAGTCAGTTGTCAAGTTAGAAGATCTCTATGATCTAAAAGATAGGTTTAAAAGAGTTACTAACTCAAAAACTCAAAGTTATACCTTAAGATTTGAGTTAGTAAATCTTAGAACTTATGATAAACCTCAAAATGTTAATCTAGGTCTTGGTCTATCTTCTGGCGAAAGATTATCATTTGTCAAATTATTAAGAATGTACAGAAGTGTTTTTGCTTGGGATTACGCTGATCTTAAAAAATATGACACTTCTGTTATTCAACACACAATTCCTATGATTTTAGATGAGAAACCTATACAAAAAAATTGAGGAAGATTCACCCAAATCTTGAAAATCAAATCAAAACATAATTGAATAAACTCCTCAAAGCAAAGATAATCTTTCCAGTTATACATTCTAAATGGGTTTCAAATTTGGTTCCCGTCAGGAAGAAAAATGGTGATATTAGGATTTGTATTGATTTTAGGAATTTTAAAAAAGCATGTCAAAAGGAAAACTTTCCATTACCAACCATGGAACAAGTACTGCAAACGATAGCTGGTTCTGAACTTATGTCTTTCCTAGATGGATTTTCGGGATATAACCAAATCCTCGTACATCCAGATGACAGATTAAAGACTACATTCGGGACTAAGTGGGGAACTTACGCATATCAAAAGATGCCATTTGGGTTAATTAGTGCAGGTGCCACTTTTCAGAGAGCTATGGACACAAATTTTAGGGGGCTCATCAATAAATTAGTGGTTATTTATTTAGATGACATTATAGTCTTTTGTAAATAAACAACCAATCATGTAAAAGTCCTAAAGAAAGTCTTTGAGCAATGTAAAAGGTATGGGATCTCATTAAACCCAAAGAAGTCATTTTTTGCTTTAGATGAAGGAGAAATTTTAGGATTCATTGTGTCAAAGAAAGGTATCTATATTGATCCTGAAAGAATTGAAGAGATTGAAAGAATTCCTTTCCCTCATAACAGGAAAGCTATGCAGTCATTTCTTGGACAAATAATTTTTTTAAAAAGGTTTGTCCTGACTTTTCACAAATAGTTTTACCATTACAAAACATGATTAATAAAAATTCAGTCTTTGAATGGGGACATAATGAAAGAGAAGCATTTGATTTGATCAAACAATCCATTATCAATGCTCCATTCCTGACTACCCCCAATTTTCTTAATCCTTTTACTTTATATACTTTTTCATTAGTTACATCATACGTTGTTGTTTTAACACAACTTAATGACCAACAAATTGAAGCACCAATATCATTTTTCAGTTCCAATTTGCAAGGTGCAGAATTAAATTATTCAACTGTTGAGAAGCAAGCATTTGTTGTCTTTAAGGCTATAAATCATTTCAGACCACTTCTCCTAAAAGCTCTCACCAAAATAATATTTCCATTCTCTGCAGTGAGACAACTATTGATGCAAAGAGAATTAGGAGAGAAAAAGGATAACTGGGTTACCACTTTACAAGAATATGATGTAGAAATTAGACCCTTTAAAATTGTTAGAGGTCAAGGTTTTTGCAGAATGCTAACAGGAGCATCCCATTTATCATCTCATGAAGATTCAGGTAACAATGTGAAAATATCAGAGGTAAGCCTCAACGATGTGCAATCTCAATACGTTGATCTCATATTTTATTTGAAAAATGGATATGCCCCAACCCAACTCAATTATAAAACAAAATGTTCTTTGAGATTAAAGACCAAGCAATATCAATTAATCAATAATGTATTATTTAGAAGAAACTTTGATTATGTACTATTAAGATGCTTAGAGAAAATTGAACCAAAGAAATTCTTGCAGGAACTCCATGATGGACCAAATGGAGGACATTTTGGAGGAAATACAACAACACACAAAATCCTGCATGCAAGTTACTATTGGCCTACACTTTTCAAAGATGCTCATGAATATGCAAAAAAATGCAAAGTTTTTCAAAGTGTATCTAGAAGACAAAGGAAACCAACCTTCCCATTACAGCTAGTTAATATCAAACAACCATCTGAACAATGGGGATTATATATAATTGGTGAGATCGTTCCTAACTCTTCCAAATAGCATAAATATATTCTCACAGCTACAGATTATTTTACTAAATGGGTGGAAGAAATTCCATTGAAGGTAGCCAACTCCGAGAATATTATTGATTTCATTGACTAATTTATCATAACAAGGCTTGGTTTACCTACTGCTTTAATGCTTGATAATGCATCTTATTTCTCAGGAATTGCCATGATAGAATTTGCAACCAAAGGAGGCTTTAAACTTAAGTATTCTGAAAATTATTATCCGCAAGGAAATGGTTTAGCAGAATCCACAAATAAAAACCTTACTAGAATAATCAAACGAACTATTGATCAAAACCAACAAAATTGGAATAAGTCATTAATCTTTGCGGGCCTTGGGCAGACCGAATAACTAAGAAAGCTTCCATTAGCACTTCTCCATTCAATCTTATTTATGGAAACGAAGATGTTCTTCCTACCAATTTAGTTATTCCTTATCTTTCCTTAGTTCAATTTATTGATGAATCTCCTTCTTCCTCCTTACAAGTAAGATAATTCCAAATTCTTAAACTTGAAGAAGAAAGAGAAAAAGCTAAGAATACTCATGCACATCATCAACATATAGTAAAAGCTTCATTTGATTCAACTTCTGTTACTCCAAAAAACTTTCAAATTGGTGATCTGGTATTGAAATGGGACAAAGCGCATGAGGAAAAAGGTAAACACACTAAATTTCAAAAACTCTGGCTAGGTCCATTTCAAATAATTGAAGAAATAGGCCCGTCAAAATTTTTATTGCAAGATCTATCAGGAAAAATAGATTCTTTGCATGTTAATGGGCAGATTTTAAAGAAATACTTTTCATAGGAGGTAACCCCTTCTATTCTTGTATACTATTGTCTTTTTCTTTTCCTTAGGAAAATAAAAATTGCATTGATTTTTGGCTTTTCAAATAAACATCTCAGATGATCTTTTTGATTTATCACTTATAGAAATAAGAAATGTTAAGGAAACAATCAAAATATTCGAAAGACAAATAGATTCCATTTTTCTAAAAGATGCAATTTCACTGAAGTTATTTATTCTCTGATGAAATCTCATCTTTATAAAGCATGGTTATTCTGTTATCAGTCAAGAAAAGAATCTTAAGCATAGTAAAGGCTCTTTTACAGAGAAGCAATATAAAACTCAAAAAATTATCATCTAGAATCCTCAAAAGGACCAATGATTCACCCCATCCGGGAAAAATTATCAATTTTTGGAAAGAAATTCAAGAAGATTATACTAGAAAAGGCTTAAAAGATAATAAGCCTGATCACGAGCTTGTTTACCATGTTCATAGGGAAATAGTTGAACTGACATTACCAATACTGCCAACCAAAATAGGGTAATGAATTGAGATTATATCAAGAGGACAAGGGGCCAGCTTGATCAGTTTAATTACAACTAGTGAATGGCATTATCAATATTTAATTACCAAGCCAAGAGAATGGCTTTTAAGTAAATAAAAATACAATACAAAAAAAGAAAAAGAACTTTTCAAAAAATATCAAGTGTATAAGGTTGGAATTTATTTTTGAAAATTGTAAGAAAGGATAGAAGGGACAATGAATCATTGTTGGGTAAAAGGTAACCTTGCCAAGAGCTTAAATTTCCTATTGGATCAGAGGCTCTACATGTGATAAAAGAGTAAATATTTATAAAGCTAATATGAAAGAGCCACCTGCTTTATCTTTTTGAAATGAGTAAAGACTGATATAGATACTCATACTTTTATTTTTAAAAGAGAAAATCTTATGAATTATAATTAAGAGAGATTTTTTTTCTTAGTGAGGTATTATTTATTGAAATTCATTCCTGCAACTATTTTTATTTCAAAAAAGTTTTTAGAAATTTCAAAAAAATAATCATAGATAGCTGGTTCTCCCAAGTGAATCACCAATTGTTGTGTTATACAAAAACCCCCATTTATTTTTACTAAATGGGGACCCTTTAAAAATAAATAAGAATTTTGTTTTGTTTAATTTTGAGCCTAAGTAAAAAAACATTAGGAAATAATGTTTCTTTTTCTTTCCACTTTCATACCTTAGCGCGCATCGCAAATCGCATAACTTACGAGCTTAAACAACTTAAAACATATTAAGTCATGCAGGCTGCGATATGTGTTAAACCCTTTCTAAAGTTATATAAAAATGTTAATGCAAACGCTTTAAACATCGTTATAAACGAAAATCACTTTGCGCCTTGTAAAACGATCAAACTTATAAACAACTTGGTAAAAGTTGCGATTAAACACACTTGAAAAACCAATAAAGCAACAAACATAAAGCTCCAAGTGTCTGATGAAGCGCAGCGGAATGATTTCTTAAACGCATTTCACATTTCGCAAGACATAACTAAAATCAAGTTTATTACCACATAGAAATTGTGATGTGCGATTTGTGCATTACGCGAGATTTATGGATAACATAACAAATGGAAATAGTTATAAGTTGTGATATACGATAATGGGTAGTTATTTCTCAAGTGTGTGAAATGATTCATGTCAAATAAAACCGAACATAAAATCTAATGTCTTAAATTGATCGATAGACATTTCACGTGAAGGTGTGTAAGAGATTTGATTAAAGGATTATCGGTGATTAAGAACATTTAATAGGAGTAAGGTCTGATAGGTTCATATCTACTTCGAGCATGTTTGAAATGATTGAATGCCGGATTTTTATTTTATATGTCTCGCTATTCTCTATATTTTTAAAGTTTACTCTGTTTTCTTGAAATCAGGAAACCACTTAACGGAGCAAGGATTATAGAAATGAGCAATAAATGCAAAGAAATTTCCCACCCATCATCTACTGAATGCTTAGAGATGTCTCCCCTATTATCATACACCACCTGCAACAAGGATTGCAGAAGTTCTTCATGGGAAGAAATGTATCAGTTATTTGAATATGAAAATTCAAGGGTAATAACCAAAGTTGCTACAGCAAGCGCGTTAGTTCCTTGAGATCCGACCTATTTCGATGTTGCATGCTCATTCATCCATAAGGTATCAGCAAGGCCAAAGATTCTCCCCTATACAGATATGGTTAAGTGGGTAATTGACCACTTGAATGTAGAAGATATAAAATTTAAGGATTCAAAGGGGAAGAATATCGGTTCATTCAGGGAAAAATATTTGAGAACAATGTACCACTTACCTGTCCCGTAGCAGAACTATGAAAAAGCTTTTCTTCAAAGCTTTAGAGAAAAAAATCCAGACCTGATGAAAGTCATAAAGGAATGGAAGGATAACCAAGGCAAGCTTAAACGAGATAAACTTAGTACGTACCCAATAGCAAAAATTCCTTCCAGTTATTGCTATGATGCCATTATGTTGTGTAGATTATTTGAAAAACCTGATAATTAATTACTAGGTTTTCTATAGATTGTCCCATTAATTGACGATCGTCATGTCTCCTTAATTCTGAATTGGGAAAATATCCTATTTGATAATTTAGCCAAAAAAATATCATGGATTAAAGGAGTAAAAGAAGTGTTTCATCTAGAGAAATACCCCCCTTCTACATGAGTGCCTATGTATTAGTGGACTCAATTTGCTTTTCTTCAATTTTTCCTACTATTGGGTGTTGGTTTTGTACATTTTTCCTACACTTATCTTCCTTATTTTGCTTCATAACCATAAATTCAATGGGAGTGAGGAGTCTTTTAATTCCCTTTCCTTGCTCCTTTACCCTTTTACCCTAACCTATGTTGTTTCACCTTTTGCCTCTTGCCTTCGTTACTTTGCCAATTCCCAATTCACCAAGTAATTGATCTCCTATACCTTTTTATGACACATTGATATGAATGTTTGGAGAAGGTCGATGGTCTTTATGTTTTCCTTTCGATGTCAAAGATATCGAACATGGAGTTCATAAGAGCAGCTCGTATGGTGTTGTTACGTAAAAGTGATGCTATTACACCTTACCGTTATAAACCTCGTCAAAGAACCGCCGTTACACTGGGCCGCTATAGACTCGTTGGCGAACCGATAAGGCATTGTACCGTTGACTGCTCTTGTCTATATTGTTGTTGATCTGTCCTCTAGCGGTTGCACTACAGCTATGTTTCCATTATGATAGTTGTAGGAGTTGTTAGCATTGTATTTTTGGGATAACAGCCTATGGCGTACGACACTTATATGCGCGCCACATAAAAATATGAAACTTATATGCGCGCTACATAAAAATTCGAAACTTATATGCGCGCTACATAAAAATGATTTTATTTTTTCGTATGCGTCGCAATAGATACATTAACGTCTGATATGACGCGCGCATTCGCCCTCCGCTCTTGCAGAACAGCATTCGCCCTCAGCTCTTGCAGAACAGCATTTTCCCTCAGCATTCGCGCTCAGCTCTTGCAGAATAGCATTTTCCCTCAGCATTCGCCCTCAGCGTTCACCCTCAGCTCTTGCAAAATGGTAAGTTCTTACTGCAGGCCCTTCCTCCTATAGTAGGGTTGACTCTATTTGGGTTTTTTTGGTCAATTCCATTGGATTGTGTTAGGCTGTAGGGTTCTCTCTATATGTCAAGAATCAAGATTAAATACCCTCTATTATCTTCATCACCCAATACAAGATTTAAATTTTTCCCAAAGAAACGCTTATTAATTTGGCAGCCATTATTTCTCCCTGCTTTAAAAACCCTACATTTAAATGAAAACAAGCATTGCATTTAAACTACAAAAATCTATTAGTGTTCAAATGTACATGTGTGCTACATTAACGTCTGGATATCACGCGCATTCGCCTCCGCTCACGCAGTAACAAAGATTCGCTCGCATTCGCCCCCAAATTTCTGCAGAATAAAGATTCGCCCAAAGATTCGCCCGAGCTCTGCAACATTCGCTCGCATTCGCCCGAGCTCTGCTTAACAACATTTGCCCGGATTCGCCCTCGCATCTTTTGTAACATCATTCACCCCATTCGCGCTTCGCTCTTGTAGAACAAAGATTTTCCTTAGCATTCGCCTTAGCGTTCGCTCTCAAATTTCTGCACAACATTCGCTCACCTCTTGCAAATGGTGTGCTCTATCACAGTAGCCCTTCCTCCTTTAGTAGGGTTGACTCTATTTGGGTTTTTTTGGTCAATTCCATTGGATTGTGTTAGGCTGTAGGGTTCTCTCTAGATGTCAAGAATCAAGATTCAATACCCTCTATTATCTTCATCACCCAATACAAGATTTAAATTTTTCCAAAAGAAACGCTTATTAATTTGGCAGCCATTATTTCTCCCTGCTTTAAAAACCCTACATTTAAATGAAAACAAGCATTGCATTTCAACTACACAAATCTATTAGTGTTCAAATGTACATGTGTGCATCACTTGTGTAGGGTATTCCTTTTCCACTTTCACATTATCCAAGAATGTGTGCAGTATAGTTCATATTTTTTGTGATTTAGATTATCTTGGAAAAGGAAAGGTAAATTATTTCCCATGGAAAAAGAAGGTTTTCCCTTTTTATAGGTTGTTTGGACTTACGTGGAAAAATTTATGGTATGCCTTTCATATAATGTAGTTTAAATTTGAATTAACAGATTATTCTACATGAAAATATAATTACCTATGTGATGTCCTTCATCACTAATTAAAATTATAGGGTTTCAATTTCCTAGACTCTAACTCATTTGATGCTAAATTATAGGTTCTCATTGGTGGATCACTCTTCCATTGATTTCCTTTCCCTCTGGATCTTGTCATACTTTAAAAGTCATCAATGATACATATATTATTTCAGGTATCCCAAAAGGCTTTATAGTAGAACATATTGTGAATTTTTTTGACACTTGAGGATTATTTTTAGAACTGCAACGCGGTCTATGCTATCGAGTTATATACCAAGCAACTTGTCCTTAATAACCACACTATGAGGTAGGTTCAACCAGTTTGAACTTGTTGGGACATAGCATATGAAGTTGTGTGATGAGTCCATATCACAGGTCTATTATGGTGACAAAAGTTAAGACACGTAATGATAGTTATTATGTTAACATTACTAGAAACATTTTCGAAATTATCCATGCTATCAAGATGTCAAAATTCCAGGCATTAGGTGTCAATACTCGTAGCTAATAGATAATAATAATAATATATAAAAATCACAACTTTATTCTTGAAATATGATTGTTACACATTGGTAACCTAGTTCATGAGTTACTATCACCCAAAGATTGCAAAACAAACTTAAAATATAAATTAAACCAACACGAGAATCCAACTAAGGGTTTCTTGACAAAATCATGCCATAACCTAGCATTTTGAAACCCAAATTTGAATCCATCATAAGTAATACAATGCAAACTCAGATGGATTTTCAATGCATGTTTGCATGCTACACTTATTCTCTCTCTAGATATCATTTTTTAAATGGAACCATTAGTCAAGCCCACAGTCCTTTTTATGTGAAAAATTTCAGCTCTATTTGAGCTCTTTTTTGCTCCACCACTTCCATAAACCAGTGTTACACGGGGTCTCGCCCCCCCACCTAGGGGTCTAGATTCCTCGCCCCCTCGCGCTCCGGGGTCTTGGGGACTTCTAGGGGATGTTTCCCTCACGCCCCCTCACGCCCCCGCACACCCCCTTTCATGCCCCCTCACACCCCCCTTCACGCCCCCTCACGTCCCCTCACCGCCCCTTTTAGTTTATGGTTTCGTGTTAAAAGTTGATGTGCCACTTAGCATATTTGAGAATCCAAGTGATTCTGATTCAAATGGTGACATGGTTGATCCTGATATATTCGTGCAGAAGTTGGATGCAAAGACTAGTGGGGCATTAACTTGAGCATTTATGCTCATTTATCATTATGATGATATCATTTGATATTCATATGTTATGTTTTATGTTTTATGTTTCAGACATAACTCATTTGCGTTTAAGTTTTATGTTTCAGACTTGAGTTGTAAACTTCAGTTTAAACTCTATTTTGAATCTTGATATAATATGTCATATGATATCTTAAACTTTATTTTCATTGTACATTGTTAGTAGTTATATTAATGATTATATAGTTACAAACTTACAAACTTACATGCATGATTGTATGATGTATGTTTTAACTTTTAACTTTTAAATTTGTTTCAATTATATGATTCATCATTCATCGATTTGTAATTTTATCATTTATGATTTATCTTTCATGATGCAAGTGTACGATGACTGTATATACATTCCTTGCAAAAATATAGTTACATTTTAAATATTAAATTTTATAATTTTTATGACCCCGACGTCCCCCCACGTTTCGAAATTGGTAGGAGCTTTGCATAGGCCGCTCCCGCGCTTCCCCTCGCCCCCTCGCTCCCACCTGTGGACTTGGTGGAACATTGCCATAAACATATGCAAACATATATCATGATCTTGGAATTCCATTACATATGTATGTGCCAATGTTCCATAATCATGCCCCATCATCAATTTAAGAAATTTCCATTGAATATCAAATTATGGAGGGGGGGAACTTTTTGCTGCAACATTTGGCTCAAAATCATGGACCATCTCCGTATGAGGTGAATGAGAACTATAGATATTTGAAGAAGTAGATTAGTGCCTTTTCCTCTGGCCATGGAGTCATATACAGTCATCCATCACAAAAATTTGTCTTTTTTCATTCTCACCTTGAAATTTGCAAAAATTCATGCCCTAATTGAAACGACACTAAATTTGAAAGATATAATAAAAATGCAAGCTAGAAGTGCCCTATTAATACAAAGGGAAAACCTTCCTACCTACCCTAACTGAGATAAATTTTGATTGAATAGGAAACATGATACTTCCTATGGAGTTGATCCAACAACTTGTTAAATGTATGGGACTAAATCATGCATTTGATTTCCAGGGAAACATGCGCATGAAGAGAAAAAGTGCAGAATTAATGGAAAATCCATACATGCCACTTATAAAAATTACACCGAAAGGTCAAAAAATACTTAAGGCCTTAACTTAATTTGAATCCAAAAATGACAAAACAGGATTAGTGAAAACACGAGAGTGGTGTGGGTGAACAACATAAATAAAAAGTGAAGATACCTTTCCCAAGATGCCTTTGTCACCGTTGTATGAAAACATGTTTTCCTTTCCCTTTATATATGCAAGTGAATGCATTATAGGTATGGTGTTTTCCCAGAATAGGAGAAGCCTACTTAAATATATCATTTGTGGATTGAATGTTTGGGTGCCTTAATGTGCAATGACATGTTTTCAGGACTGAATTCAATGCAAGGCATATTTGAAACTCTAACTCTATCTTCCGGTGTCTTATTAGAAATTATTTCAGTTTTCATTTTGTGTTTTCAAGTTAGATATTGTTTTCAAGTTTTTACATTTATAATTTTATTGCAATGTGGCAGACTGATCAGGGCAGTACAGGAACAACCCCAAGACGGGATGATCACGGAAAGAGGCCAGCGGAAGAACATGTAAAGTGCCAGCATTGCTCTATCTTCAGGTATTTTAGTTATTTACATAATTGAAATAATATTAATTTTGTTCAAATATGCAGACACCTAGCCATGGTACGCCCGATGATTCCCTCTTTGAGGAAGAGCTTTCTTCATCCCTATCTCCAATGTTCTTGTTGCGAAAAAAGGCATGAGATGCAAGGTCGGAATTTAATACTTTGATAGACGCGCCTCAAACACCTGAAACAGAAGAGAGGATAAAACAACTTATGAGCCAGCTAGAAAGATATCAGGTAATAATAAAAATTCAAAAGGATATTTTTTTGTTCTGCATGAGATGAATTGTGATAGTTTGATTTTTAATTTTTACATTGACTAAACTAACAAAAAGTTCTTTTGTATGTAGCGTTTTCTGGCATTTGCTGAACCCGGTGTTGGTGGTAGTGGGACACAAGGGCAAGAGATTGCCCAAAAACCCTCTCGTACACCTTCTAATCCTTTAGGTGCCAGCCAAGAAACACACCCTGCCCAAGCAGACACCCAGCCAACCGCTGAACGTGTTGGCAATGATGAGGCTGATATGGCCAACTACATTATTGCGTTTCCTGGAGCTACACGTGTCAGCTCCACAAGGACCATTAATGGCACATTGTTGGTGAATGATGAAGGTGTCCCTATAAAGCATGTACAACTCCCAGGTAAATTTTAATATTTTAACTATTTCATGTACTTTATCTAAAACATATTTATCATGATTTTTATTTCTAAATTAATGATAATATCTTCTTCTTCTTCTTTTTTTTTTTTTTTGTCTAGGAAACAATGAGTTCTACAGGTTTCTGGAGAGCCATGCGTTGGTAATTTTTGGCCCAACCATACGCACAGGGTGGAATTCCCAGAATTCCAACCTGAAAAAAGAACTTCTAGATTATCTAGAAGCCCTTTTTGGGGTTGGCACATTTGACAGAAAAGCGGTGGCTCAGGTAGCCGGCAAATATTTGAAATATACCAGGGACACCTATAGGACGCAATTGCAATTTAACCCTAGATATGAGAGTCCTCTCGCAGTTTCAGAGAGTGAGTGGAGAGCACTCATCCATGACGGAAAAGAGAAAAGGGCAAAGAAAGAAGGAAAAATGCCAACTGGACCCGCAAGGTAAATTACAACTTTAATTCAATAGCTTTAATTTTCTCTATGTCTAAAATAAAAGTGTGCTACGTCATATCCGACTTCAATCTTTTGATGCTAGGTTTCCTGACACCTCAAAGGCAACCAAAGCTAGGATTGAAAAAAAGGGCCATCACAAGCTAGGCCAGGGCGGCTACTTGAAATTAGCCGCAAGAATTGTAATTAAGTAGCTAAACATCTTATAATTAATTGTATCGCCTTCCAATGTTTTTGTAATCCTATCAAATATGATTAAAAATACACAATCATATGTAATGTAGGGTGATGACTTCGGAACAAAAACTACAGAGGAAGATAAAAATATCACTTTCCGTTTTGGCTATCAACCTGTAGTTGAACGTTGCAGAAGCTTGGGGCAGGTCCCAAGATCCAGAATGCCTGATAAGGTAAAACATTAACCTTTCAATATTTTTGTTTTCGTCCATAAATTTAATGTCTAATAACTTTGTTTAAATCAGGGGAGCAGCACTACCGACGAGGCAAATAACCCAGTTTTAGAGCCAGATGTAGATGCTCCTCACGTGCAACCTGATCATTGTAGTGGGGACTAGGCCGACAATGCTACTATCAGTGAGGGCTGTGACGGTAATTAATTTCCACTTATAATTTTTTCTAATTATACCTTGATGGTTGTCCTTATAACGTTTTTTGTTTAAATGACAGAGAATGTTTCCCTTGAGGATCTTACCACTAGAGAGGAAGACAGGGCAACAGTCCCAACGGCGACAACTGGTGCACCAGGTAAATAATCTCATTGCAATTTTTTTTATTAATATTACCGAATTAGTTCAATGATATTTAAAAACTGACAATTAAAATTTAATATTATCTGTTTTTGTAGGCGATGCCCCGTCACTGGATGAGACCAGACATCGTGACTACGCAACTAGGTCAGTGGCGATAACTGGTGCACCAGGTAAATAATCTCATTGCAATTTTTTTTATTAATATTACTGAACTAGTTCAATGATATTTAAAAACTAACAATTAAAATTTAATATTATCTTTTTTTGTAGGCGATGCCCCGTCACTGGATGAGACCAGACATCGTGACTACGCAACTAGGTCAGCGGCGACAACTGGTGCACCAGGTAAATAATCTCATTGCAATTTTTTTTATTAATATTACCGAACTAGTTCAATGATATTTAAAAACTGACAATTAAAATTTAATATTATCTGCTTTTGTAGGCGATGCCCCGTCACTGGATGAGCCCAGACATCGTGAATACGCAACTAGGTCAGCAGTGCGGGTTGAAAGGCACGAAACAGGAGCAGAGCACGATGATATTGATGATGTAATTAGGAGCTTTAAAAATAGGAAGAAAAAGAAAATTTGACAATGTAAAATATTGTATTATTATAAGACAAACGTTACCATACTTGGAACGTTTTTTTGCGTTATATAAAAAACTCATTTATCATACTATTTTTATGTCAAGCATTAATTGCAATGTTTCCTTGCATACTTTTTGTTGAATTTTTTTTTATTAGTTATTGAATATTTTTTTTTATGCTCATGAAAGTAAAAAATGAAATATAGATTGGGTATTGGGGAATTGAGAGTGATGTGAGGGGGAGGGGCCATAAGAGCTTCCACCTTCACGTGGTTGGCCCTGTTTAGTAGAGAATAATTTATTGGAGCGATTTAATCTTGGAGCAAACCTCCCTCGATCCAGTGTAGCAACAAAAAAGTCACCGTTGACTTAGTTGCTACTCTTTCAGATCGTGGGAGGCTTGTTCCAAGTTCATGCGACTCCAATAAATTTTTCTTGAAACGAAGAGGAGCTTATTCAGGTATGTTTGGAAATTTTCAACATATGTTCTAACATTATCATAAGAATGCATCTTAGAGTAAAAATACTACATCAATTACTTGTATTTATTGTATAGATAATGATGGATTTTGATTGACTTGGCAGTGCAGGTACAAATCCTCTTGCATCATGAGCAATACAACTTGTCAACCAGGGTCATGTCCAGGGTATTTTTGCTTGTGCGCTTGACCAGGTTCGTAATGTCACATTTTGTAAGTTCCTTTACAGTTCATAATTCAATATTAAGCTTGTTCATGATTATTATCTAGGTTTTTTGTATGTGTTTTTTCATCTATTTGATTGTAAGAAACTCTGCATGTTTCTTGTTGTTCACTATGATTTCTCCCATTACCACTCCCAGGATGAATTCGAATTTATTGTTACATAGGTTACTTTATTTTTACTATGATTTCTCCATTTACGATTTCATAGGTTACATCATGTAAAGTTGTCAATCTCAGGTTGGTGATGAGCTTTAGTTCTCTAGATTTGGGGCTTTTCTGATATTTTCTCCCTCATGTCATTCCTACATCACCTCGTTGTTTGAGCATGCCAATTGTCTACCACTTGTACCAATTGGCACATGTCAATCTCTGAGTGGTGCCACATTTCACCTATTTTTAGTGAGAGTTTAGGGTTTCTCTAACATAGCTTCAGAAATCCGATTCAGTGCCTGCTTGAATATTTTCACATAATACTCATGGTTTGGATTGATGAGCATGTTCTGAATGGTTGGTTGATTCATAAGAACCACCCATATAGTCATCTTGATATATTTCAGAAGGTTTCTCGGGTTTCCTTTTTCACCGTTTCTAGTGGGTGGGATGGTGTGGGGTGATCCATCAATACTGGTGCTCTTGTAGTAGGGAATTTGTTTTTTGGGGATATAAAGGAGCATTTGATGTAGATATCCCATTGGATGCATTCATAGATGGGCACGAGAGGTCAAGAATTTAAATTAAAAATATGCAACCTCTAGCATGGCAACCTAAAGGCCGCGAGAGACATTGGTTAAAGATTGTTTTGTGTTGGCTTTAATATAGTCGTGATTTCTTTCTATTATCTTAATGCAAATATATAGTCCGGTCTCATTAAAATGAGGATTGTGGTTGTATTTATCTTTGGTTGTTTCTCTCTTAATGCTCCAGAAGTTGCCAAAAGTTGCGATAGTTGTTTAGTTTGCTTGTTACAACTTAAAAGTGGTTTTTAGCAATGGGAGTCATGTTTTTTAAGGTTCATACTAATATGAAGATCTTGTAATTCTATATTCAGCATAAGAGAAGATGGCCTCTGCTTTGGGCTGTATGACAACAATTGCCACATCTACCTCATTGGGTAACAATGGAAAGGGGAAGAAGTTGGGTGCAATGTTTGATAATTATGGCAGACAATTGTCTTCTCTTTCAGTTTTTTCACCCATTTCCTTTAATCGCTCAAGCAGAAGAGGGACTCCGAGATTACGCGACAGAGAGAAGGTAGTTAATACAAGAGCTATGGAAAAGGAGTTGTACTTCAACAAGGATGGCTCAGTGACAAAAAAATTGCAGGTCAGAGAAAAAATTATGTTTAAAGGAAGGTCACCCGCACGTGAAACTTCACTGCGGTGGATCTTTCCTTGTCCACTTATATTCGATTTTAATGTGTTATTTTAATTTTTCATGGAGGGTTGTTTTTGCATATGGTCTGGCATTCAATTTCACACTTACTGAAAGCATTGTCAATTTGTCTTGCAGGCGGTGTGAACAAACTTGCTGATCTTGTTGGAGTCACCCTTGGGGCGAAGGGAAAATGTTGTCTTGGAGAGCAAGCATGGTTCTCCGAAAATAGTTAATGATGGTGTGACAGTAGCTAAGGAGGTAATTTGTAGATGTGTGCTCTGGTTTTCTTTTTTAACGTTGTATTAGTTCCCCCTCTTAAATGTCTTAGATTTGGTAGGCATAATTTGAAAACTCAAAGGTGAAAGGAAACATATTTGTTACCCAGTGGTCTACTTGGCCTATGGACTAGCCACATTAGAGTAATGCATAAAGCTTTTCACAACAATAAAAGAAAAGGGTTATGGCTGAGTCAAATTTTATTGTTATTGACAGTGTAATGAAATGTATCTCAATGCTATGGTTTTGGCTTTTTTATTGGTTGAATTAGAGGACCCAGTTGAAAATATTGGGGCCAAGTTGGTAAGGCAAGCTGCGACAAAGACAAATGATTTAGCTGGGGATGGAACCACAACATCTGTTGTTCTTGCACATGTTGGAATATTGAAAAATTCCATAACAATGAATGGAGAATAAATCTCCTTTCCTCTAACACAGAGAAAATAAAAATTTCTTTGACAGGAGACAGAGTTTCAATACTTTGAAAACAAACTTCTATTCCCTTCAATAACTCAAAAAAAAACTATTACACTACTTCCTCACCGAGAGGGATTACAAAATTATGACTGCTACAAAACGCAGTGCATAAAACCAACTCACTGTCTGTTCAAAACAAACATACTCTGTCTCTAAAACACTCTGCTGTGTTTTTCCCTTTCGCACTGCTGTGCATACACACTTAAAAAGTTACACTCAGTCTTTCACTTTTTACACACTGTTGTGTAATAAAAAATTTACGTACTGTCTATAAAAAAAAACTACCAAGCTTTTTTGTCCTTTTTATTTTTATATGCCGTAACATATAAAACATATTATAATAAACCCTCTTTTAAAAAAAATAAAATTAAAACTAAATTCTATGGCCCACCTTTCATTTCGCATATGATATATATATAACATATGTTTAAAACATATGCATATATTAAACTATCAAAACATTAAAGAACCCTTTCCGTCGGACTTCAAAAGTCTGAATAGATTGAATTTCAAACCAAATTCGCGTTCCAAAATGGGATGCTGACGTCTGCCTAATTTTAACTCGAATTCTCAATCCAATGTGCCCTATAAAAAATTCAGGTCCAGTTTTCAGGTTTTCAGATTCCCTTCAATTTCATGTGATCCAATATTAATGCTCCACGTGTCCTCCTTTTGAATTTACAAAACTGTCGGGTAAATTTCTGTTTGTTTAATTTTTGGTTGGTGAATTGCGTTAATGTTGGTTGTTGTGTTTAAATACAATCCTGTACAGAAATATGGCTGCGGCCGTCTACAAAAAAAACTTGCAGGAATTTTAAATGCTGAATTAAATTTTTGGATGGCATGCAAGCAACCTCCAAAAAAAATGTTGCTGCTGCATCCGTCCTTCTGCTGCAGCAGTTGAAGTTAAAATTCAACAGCACAGGGTTTAATAAGTGAGGGTGTAAAGGTAACTTTTTGTCGATAGTACTGGATTAAGATCATCTATTCATTTTTGTAGGGTCTTATGGTGTTTTGTTTTTTAGTTTTGGGTTGGGCTTATTGAGTCTAAGATAGTTTTTGAGTGAAAAAATTGCTATCAGGTATTAAAAATTTTTGGTTCTTTTGTCAAAATTTATGAGCTTGTTAGGAATTACAAAACTGACAATGGTTGTATCTTAAATTTGTGGAAAATAATTTGAAATGAAACCTTTTTGTTTAGGTTGTTGCAGCAGGTGCAAACCCCATTCAAATTACTAGGGGTATTGACAAGACAATAAAGGCCCTTGTTTCGGAACTCAAAATTTTGTCAAAGGAGGTAAACGCTTGCCTTTTGAGTAGGCTGGTTTTCCTTTTTGCTAATGGTTTGGTGTATCTAATTGAATTAGTTGCCTAAGGTATTTTTGGTTGCAAACTCCTTTTCATTTTTCATGCAGTATTGGCCTTGTGGAATACATTTGATTGTGTGGTCTTCTTAGATCTACAACATTTGTAGTTGTTTAGTCTTATGGCCGAGGTGCACTTTTATTATGGAAATAGTTGATGCAATATTGTCATTTAATCCTTACTGCAGGGTAGCATGTTGAGAAGTTTCTTGTGAAACATTTGGTATTCAAAATGACACTTGATCCTATACAAGATCATGCACTTGACTTCAAAATTCATATTCAAAGTGTGCCAGACAATTCTTGCAAAATTTCAAATATTTATGTTGTTTTAAACCATTATCTTTTTCATGTATTGGATGCCGAAAATGTGAAAAATACTTTGGTATGAAACCAACTGGTGAATAATTTCCAGCACAACAACCACTTCCAAGACATGATTTAGAAGTAGAACAAATGTGCTTATGAAGCATAGAAAGATATCCCTGATGCATTGTCAATGTTTGGCTAGGGTTATTTTTGGAGAAAATAACTCCTTATTCCTAGAATAGTGATCTTCAATACAAGTAAATGCCATAGAAGAGAGATCATCGTGTGACGCAACAAAACTGAAATTGGACCCCCAAGGAGAGCTGGTGTGTCTACAATCGCTGTGTCAGCATTTTCCCTTGGTGTAACCCGTTCTTTTCCTCCAGCCTGAGTCTTAATCGACTTCTTCTTTCTTCGGGTTTATTTATCAAATTCGTAGAATTTGATAAATAAATACTATCCACAATGGTTGGACTTTAATTTATATTCCCGACTTTATATTATCTCCAATCCTTATAACCAATGTTTAACATTCAACACTTTGTATTTATACTCCACGTTTCTTTTTAAATAAATAACTTGTAATGAAATTTCGGCTCTATATTTCACCACCCAGCCTTACAACAATCACGCTCCAGACTTATGCTAATTATCCGCCAATCGTTTAATTAAATAATTTCATTATACTCCGGCCCCACCTATATATATCAATAACCAATCAAACACTCGTATCGTACCTGGCTATCCTCCGCACACCTTAGTTAACCTCCGGGCAAGTTCAACGTGCAACCACCGTCCGATGGCCCTTCTCCAAATCAACGACTCTTGGCAATTTCGCTCGGCTTCCAACGTCGGGCTTTAACGTGCGATGGCATGGGTTAAACGGTTGTTTTCCGGGGTCACTTCGCCACGTGTTGCATTCCCTATGGAATCGCTCGCGAATAGGAAATACCGCCTACTCCGCAAAAGCGGTGCGATATGGGCAACCCGCTTTTGTGATTCCGCTCGTGGTTTTGGTAGAGGGCTTGACCACGGGTGCAAGTATGGTTCCGCTATCCTTTTGTTTGTTAACTCATGTCCAATCCTCGGGTCAGGTTCTGAAAGCACAACAATTTTGTCTCTTTATTAAGCGGGATTTTTATATTTGAACAGTTTTCACGACCCCGGTTCTCTACACAGACCTCGCCTTCAGGTGGGGTGAGTTCACAGGGTTATCCAACAATTTACAGGAATTCAAAGACAGAAGAATGGAATTATCAGTACCCAATCGCCTCACAGTTAAACAATTCTTCACAATTAGCAGTTCGAGATAATTCAATGGCAACTAAGCTTGGAAATCATTTAACTGGAAACAATTGTTCACACACAGAGGTTTATTGCAGAAATCCCCTCTCTACTCTCCTCTTTCCTCTCTACTTTTATTCATCCGAGGAATTACAATTTATATACATAAAATATGGCTCTTCGGTTCCTCTGAGAGGACCATTCTAGAAATCAAAAGGTCTAATTATAATAATTCAACTAACTGAAACTGTTCGACTCCTACAACTCTAACTAGTCTAAGTAATATAGTCAGCTGAGGTATTGACACCTAGTTGTTACAACTCAAATGTTTTCTAACCCTCCTAGCCACAACATGTGGAAAAAACCTCCTACATTGCTGGCTAGTGCCTAATGCCCCTGCATCATCGTGTGACATAAACCTATTAACAAAAGTGAATTCCTTGAATTTCACCAAATATTTTCTTTGAATTCCTTGCTTTTAAAAGCTAATGATATCCCTTATTGTGTTAATGTTACGGAAATTCCTTGTCCTAGTGCCTCACACTCTACTATGAATGTTTTACCAAAAGTAGGTGCAACCGATGTTGGTGTAGAAGACATGGCATCCATTAAAAGAGAGAATGCCAAAGTAGCCTCATCACTCCATATAAATGATATTTTCTTCAAGAGATATGTGAGTGGACTTGAAATGCATGCATAATTCTTAACAAATGATCAATAATATCATGTAAGTCTAAAAAATCTTATAAGAACCTTGATTTTCTTAGGAATAGGTCATTTTGTAATAGCTTGCATCTTTTGAGGCTCCAACTTCACTCCTTCCTTTAAAACAATATGAACCAAATACTCGAATTCTTATTTCCCAAAATCACATTTGGATATTTTTACATAAAAATGATTGTTCTCAATAATTATTTATATAACTTTTCCACATGTTTAGTGTGGTATTCCCATGATTTATTATAAATATGTGTATTATCAAAGAAAACTAACACAAATTTTATAAGATGGGATCAAACAAAATTGTTCTTAAGTCGAGCCCGCCAGACTTCAAATGGCGATAAACCATAATTCAAACCAAATTCGCGTTCCAAAATAGCCTGCTGACGTCGGCCAATTTTGTGACGCGAAAACCAAATGAATTCTACCCTAATATTTTTCGGGTCCGAAGTTGGGCTGGCGTACGGAGGGAGAGTTGTGACGTGAATTTCTTATCAAATTCGCCTAATATTTTTCGGGTCCGGATTTCCACTGCGTGAGCGGCCCAAACAAAGATCTGCTCCAATCAATTTCTGCCACGTGTCCTCAATAAAAACTTGCCCTGCTCCCGGCTGCGAGTGCATTCGATGTTGTTTAAGGCGATGGGACATGGATATGGCGATTTCATATCAATCGCATTAACCTGCTCCCGGCTGCGGGTGCATTCGATGGCGTTTAAGGCGATGGGATATGGATATGGCGATTTCATATCAATCGCATTAAAATTTAACGCTGTTCAATTAAGTTTTCACATAAAATCCGCATTAATTAATTTTTAACACTGTTCAAGATTGGCCTCCACTCCTCTTAGCGATTCCGCATGCTCCAATATGATCTAGCCTTCAGCTCTCATTATTAATGATCAGAGATTAATTATGACGAGTGTCCTTTGATTTCATTGCAGTCGGGTCGAGAAAATGGCTTTTAGCTATGCTTTTTCATCGAGTCGGTTGTCGGATTACACTGTCTGGTAATTGTGACGATATGAGAAGTGGCCAATTAACTGGCCGCTAGACCTTTGCAAAGACCGTATTTCTCTCGGTTCGTCGTCCGTCTTCCTCCGTTAATTGAATTCTCGCTTTCTCCTCGTCTCCCTCTGTATCTAGCAAGCTCGAGACCGGCACCCATGCCTCACGCATCAGGAGCGCAAGTAAGTCACAGGGGAGTGACGAGAGGTGGAGCGGCGGCTCCCTCCGCCCCCTCACCGAGTCGACCCGCTTTGGCCCAAAGGATTATTACGTTAAGTCGGGAGCATCCCGAGCTTCAGGAGTGGGCTGTGGCCCTGCCAGGTGGACACCGCCACCGTATGGATTCCCCCGCTCCTCGCTTCCCCTGCTCCTGGCTTCCCCACCGCAAGTTCACCTTCTCCCACGACGCGCACTGCGCAATTTTCCTTTAATTTCTCTCTCAACCGCCCGCGAATCACGGCTTTAGTCACTGTGGTCTTCCGCGAGGAGGCCCAAACGGAGGAAGAATGCACCCGTCCAGCGGGTCTGAGCTCGGAAAAAGCCGGCCATCATTCGGGCCTTCAGGAGGGGAGCCGTGGCATGCATGTGGAGGTAGCACCTAGCGATCCTGGACTTTCCGAAGGATGGTGCCGAATCGTGGAGGAATCACCGGAGGAGTAGTTTGGTTAATTTCTTTTTCTTGCTTAGCAGGCCCACTTAATTGGGCCGCTTTTAGATTATTTTACTGTGCTGGACCTTTGTAATATTTTTGAATTCTGTAAATTAAACGTTCAAGACTGGTTTCCCCGTATGAGGGAAGTCTTCTTAATTTTTTGATTTTTTGATGACAAATTTGCCATGAGTCTGGCCAGGCAATGTTTTTGACTTCGGTGTAATTTTATTCGCAATGTTAATAGATTAACTTTACTTTGAATTCTCACATGATTAGCGTTTTTCTTGATCTGTTCAAGGATTTTGGGTACTTTAATTTGTATTTGGAACAATGGACGTCGGTACTCTATCTGTTGCTTTACCGTTCTACATACTACTATTTCACTTTCTTATAGATGCCTCGGGCATATTTGAATGCTTTCTCAGATTGTCGATAATCTCCATGTGGACCGTTACTGGATTTTATATCATGTCCCCGTATGTGACATGGGGTATTTTTCTATCATTGTCTGGGGTGGGACTTCCACTTTTCTGGATGGATATTTGGGTTCCAATCTTCAGATGTGAAAATGTAATGACTTCATGGACTGCTTTACTTCATATAATATATTCAAAACAACATTTTTTCTCTTGTGAAAAAAAAAATGATTAATGTTTATCACTCTGCCTTCAAAACTAGCGATGCTGGTCTATGTTGCTGGTTTATTGATATGGTCTGATGGTCTTTTTATATTTTGGACATATCACACTCCTCACATGATTAGCGTTTTTCTCTGTTGCAGGATTTTGGGTACTTTAATTTGTATTTGGAACAATGGACGTTGGTACGTACTCTATCTGTTGCTTTACTATCCTACATACTGCTATTTCACTTTCTTATAGATGCCTCGGGCATATTTGGATGCTTTCTCAGATTGTCGATAATCTCCATGTGGACCGTTACTGGGTTTTATATCATGTCCCTGTATGTGACATGGGGTATTTTTATATCATTGTCTGGGGTGGGACTTCCACTTTTCTGGATGGATATTTGGGTTCCAATCTTCAGATGTGAAAATGTAATGACTTCATGGACTGTTTTACTTCATATAATATATTCAAAGCAATGTTTTTTCTCTTGTGAAAAAAAAAATGATTAATGTTTATCACTCTGCCTTCAAAACTAGCGATGCTGGTCTATGTTGCTGGTTTATTGATATGGTCTGATGGTCTTTTTATATTTTGGACATATCACACTCCTCACATGATTAGCCTTTTTCTTTGTTCAAGGATTTTGGGTACTTTAATTTGTATTTGGAACAATGGACGTCGGTACTCTATCTGTTGCTTTACTATTCTACATACTGCTATTTCACTTTCTTATAGATGCCCCGGGAATATTTGGATGCTTTCTCAGATTGTCGATAATCTCCATGTGGACCGTTACTGGGTTTTATATCAAGTCCCTGTATGTGACATGGGGTATTTTTCTATCACCGTCTGGGGTGGGACTTCCACTTTTCTGGATGGATATTTGGGTTCCAATCTTCAGATGTGAAAATGTAATAACTTCATGGATTGTTTTACTTCATATAATATATTCAAAACAACGTTTTTTCTCTTGTGAAAAAAAAATGATTAATGTTTATCACTCTGCCTTCAAAACTAGTGATGTTGGTCTATGTTGCTGGTTTATTGATATGGTCTGATGGTCTTTTTATATTTTGGACATATCACACTCCTCACATCATTAGCGTTTTTCTCTGTTCAAGGAATTTGGGTACTTTAATTTGTATTTGGAACAATGGACGTCGGTACTCTATCTATTGTTTTAGTATTCTACATACTGCTATTTCACTTTCTTATAGATGCCTCGGGCATATTTGGATGCTTTCTCAGATTTGTCGATAATCTCCATGTGGACCGTTACTGGGTTTTATATCATGTCCCTGTATGTGACATGGGGTATTTTTCTATCATTGTCTGGGGTGGGACTTCCACTTTTCTTGATGGATATTTGGGTTCCAATCTTCAGATGTGAAAATGTAATGACTTCATGGACTGTTTTACTTCATATAATATATTCAAAACAACGTTTTTTCTCTTGTGAGAAAAAAATGATTAATGTTTATCACTCTGCCTTCAAAACTAGCGATGCTGGTCTATGTTGCTGGTTTATTGATATGGTCTGATGGTCTTTTTATATTTTGTACATATCACACTCCTCACATGATTATGATTAGCGTTTTTCTCTGTTGCAGGGTTTTGGGTACTTTAATTTGTATTTGGAACAATGGACGTCGGTACTCTATCTGTTGCTTTACTATTCTACATACTGCTATTTCACTTTCTTATATATGCCTCGGGCATATTTGGATGCTTTCTCAGATTTGTCAATAATCTCCATGTGGACCGTTACTGGGTTTTATATCATGTCCATGTATGTGACATGGGGTATTTTTCTATCATTGTCTGGGGTGGGACTTCCAATTTTCTGGATGGATATTTGGGTTCCAATCTTCAGATGTGAAAATGTAATGACTTCATGGACTGTTTTACTTCATATAATATATTCAAAACAACGTTTTTTCTCTTGTGAAAAAAATGATTAATGTTTATCACTCTACCTTCAAAACTAGCTATGCTGGTCTATGTTGTTGGTTTATTGATATGGTCTCATGGTCTTTTTATATTTTGGACATATCACACTCCTCACATGATTAGCGTTTTTCTCTGTTCAAGGATTTTTGGTACTTTAATTTTTATTTGGAACAATGGACGTCGGTACTCTATCTGTTGCTTTACTATTCTACATACTGCTATTTCACTTTCTTATAGATGCCTCGGGCATATTTGGATGCTTTCTCAGATTGTCGATAATCTCCATGTGGACCGTTACTGGGTTTTATATCAAGTCGCTGTATGTGACATGGGGCATTTTTCTATCATTGTCTGGGGTGGGACTTCCACTTTTCTGGATGGATATTTGGGTTCCAATCTTCAGATGTGAAAATGTAATGACTTCATGGACTGTTTTGCTTCATATAATATATTCAAAACAACGTTTCTCGTCTTTTAAAGTTTCATTTTTTTTTTTTTAAATTGAACCCGTCGTAGGTATACCGATGCCTTGTAGACGTCGGAATTGCGACAACTCAGAAACGTCGGAAGAGCGACAGTATAAAAACGTCAGACCACATTTCGTCGGAATTGCGACAGCTTACAAACATCGGAAGAGCGATGTTCAAAACGTCGGACCAAATTTCGTCCGAATTGCGACATATTACAAACGTCGGAAGAGCGACGTCCAAAACGTCGGACCACACTGCGTCGGAATTGCGACCGTTTACAAACGTCGGAAGAGTGACCTTCAAAACGTCGGACCACATTTCGTCGGAAGTGCGACCGTTTACAAACGTCGGAAGCACGACGGTTCGTGAGACGTCGGAAGAGTGATGCTTGTTCGGAAGCGACATAAGAAGTGTCGATAGTGCGACACTTTTTAGGTGCGTCGGAACTGCGACGGCATGACAAACCACATTTTGTGCGCCCTCGAACTGTCACTCTTGCGACGACTAGCGATTTACTGTGAAGACGTCGGAAGAGTGACGCTTGTTCGGAAGCGACGGAAGAAGTGTCGATAGTGCGACACTTTTTAGGTGCGGGGCCATGAGCTGACACAAGATAAAAACGCTGATCATTATCATTTGGACTATGCATACTACAAACGTTTAAGAGCTGCACGTGAAAAACGCTGCATCACATTTCATCTAATTGCATATTCACAAACGTTTAAGAGAGACGTCCAAAAACGTCGACCACATCGTCGACCATGAATGCTGGCAAACAACACCTAGTGAAACGTTCAAAACATCAGACCACATTTCGTCGGAAGTGCGACCGTTTAGGAACGTCGAAAGCGCGATGGTTTGTAAGACGTCGGAAGAGTGACGCTTGTTCGAAAGCGATGGAAGAAGTGTGGATAGTGCGACACTTTTTAGGTGCGTCGGAACTGCGACAGCATGACAAACCACGTTTTGTCCGCCCTCAAATTGTCGCTCTTGCGACGACTATGTGTCGGAATAGCGACGAATTGGCCGTCGGAATTTCCGCCAAATTTTCTAGTGTATGCACCAAATTATATTCAATGAGAAAGCCCATAGAATTTTCAAAGAAGCTAATAGAAAATTTTTTCATGTTGCTAGACGGTTTGAAGAGGAAAGTTTCACTTATATTAGAGTATTCAAGAGTTATGCTTCTCCTCATGTCCTACCGTATTATTTTCCTGACAAGTTACTTGCTAGAGAGATTGCCTACTAGCTTGTTGTAAATGGTATTTCAAAACAACTTAAAGATGCTAAGAAAGCTGTTTGGCCTAATTTTACTTTACAGTGCGGTACTTTTGCATTTTTTGATATTGGTCATGCTTACAGGGAAGTTTCAAATGTTAATTTATTGAATTTGGCTATAATACCAAAATGGCCATATGGCCCCAATGATGTGATTAAAAATTACATCATAGAGCTCAAAGTAAAGCATTTTTTGAAAGAGATAGATAGATTTGATGATTTCTTTCAAGGTATTGAAAATTTTTTAGATGTACTAAGTTTGCATCCAGTCAACTCAATCAAGATGACTTGGAAGCCTTCCAAGCATACAGAAGCAAGAGACTGGAAATGATTCCTCTAGATTTATTGACTATTGAAGATGTCAACAGACCAAATCCAAGTATTAGATTAGATAATTAAGTTAAAGACATGTCTGAAGATGAGTTAGTGCAATCAAGATACACTTGATCAGTCAGAAAAATCTCATCTAAAGGATTTGAAGAGTGAATGGGATAAGTTTTCTAAGGCAATAAAAAATCCTCAAACAAATCCTAATACTGATCAATCTACCAGTTTTCAGATGCCAGAACATTCTCAGAAATTAGTGGAAATTGTTACTCCACTACAACAAGTTCCTGAAACTCATTATCGAGAAATCATTCTAGCTTATCCTATAGAGCAGATAGTATTACAAGTTGAGGAAATCCCTTCACTGGATGTATTCTACAGCCCTAGTCATAATTTTGTAGTAAAGAGAAGAAAAAGGATAAGAATTGATGATACAGTCTCAAGTATTACAAATGAATCAATAGATGTTTTATGGAAAGATCCTCTAGCTAATCCTACTGAACATTTAACCAAACTATCACAGTTTGCAAGGGCATATGCTACTGCCACTATTGATAAGGCCATAAAAGTTCAAATGTTACTGAAGCAGAAAGAAGATAAAATACAAGATTTAGAGAGATTGTTAGAATAAGAAAAGTCTAACTCCGGTGAGCAAATGGAATTGAAGATGTGCCAATTTCAAAAGGATTTTGAAAGTCTAAAATTGCAGCATCGGGTACAACTCACTGAGAAGCAAACATAACTGGAAGTAGCAATAAACAGATTACAAAGCCAACCACAACTAGAGAAATTCATAAAGGAAGCATTGGATGTGAATGCTAAGCTAAAGCAAAAAAAAGAAGTATTTTTCCAACAACCTTCTATCACTAGGTCTTATTGTGACTCAAATGAAATACTGATCCAACAAGTGGCTATCCATAAACTTGAGTGTGAGAAGATTGGGAAGAAAATCAGTGAACACATTCAATGGAAAACATCAAACTTAGGCAAAGAAGCTAATCTACCCCAGGTAGATAAATTCCACAAGGAGATCTTATTTAAGGATTGGGAAGCACATATAAAGAAAGTAGAGAAAGCAGCAACGAAAGCATCAAGGTTAACGAAGGAAATTACTGAATCTATATGTGAACAACTTTTAAAATCAGAACTTATCAAAGAGTGCACATCTGAAGTGCTCTCATAAATCAAGCAGCTGGAACACAGTGGAAACAAAAGGCAGAAATGCAAGAAGAAATGATTAAAAAAGTAAATAAGTTTGATCATGAAAATTATTGGAATTTTCTGATCAAACCTTATCATTAGTACCAAACCTTGCAGTATTTAACGGATTCAACAAAAAGATCTCATCCAACACTCTCAAATGCAATATTCTAGGGATAGGTCAGATCGAGGATTTCACATCCAGCTCAGCTCAAACCCATGCTAGATATTTGTCAACTTTGGGATCAAATCCAAATGAAAGATCAGAATTCATAGTCATATCGTTACTTTATTTTCTTAGGTTGTAGTTAAATTTTGTCTTACGAGGATGGTTGTTTGAAACCTCCTCTATATTTATGTAATAATCTATTTTTAAAAATATTTAGTTTAGTATTTAAACCTCTCTCATGAATTTAGATAAGGGTCTAGAAGTTTATCAAAAACATTTTCAAAGAATGCACTTTTGTAGGTTTGTGAATGCTTTGATGAATTAATGGAACACACTTTGTTATCTTTTGACATTTGAAGCTGTTTAACTGATGTTGCACTATAGTACTCTTTAAATTGCTTTAAATTGAAGAGGAGCATAAATCTATTGTCAGTTTATATGAGTAGGACTTCGTACATATGGTACTTCTATTCACTTGTATTAAGTTTTACTTTCTAGATTGACAATCATCTTTTTATTGCATTATATATTTGAAATGTCACCATAAATGAATTTTAAATGCACTTTTGTACTAATATTTGTTTGTGATTTCTTATTGGATATATAATCACACATATGAATGCGATATAATTTACAAAATTCTTCTAATCAAACTATTTTGTTAGAAGAATCATCTTTACATAATTTTCATCTCTTTCAACTGTTAAATAATCTACATTACTAATAGTTGAAAGATATCTCTTTAGATCACATAAAGGAATAAACACCCTGGGTATATAGTAGAATAGATAATGTTAGATAGATGCATGTGATAGATTAGAATCATTTTCCATTGCATGTTATATAACCAAAACACACCCCAAAATCATCCTTATTAAGAAACTAGTCCCACTATCCCCAGTCAAAGCCACCATACCAAACGGAAAAGGAGTTGCTTTAAGGTCTAGACCGGGTGGTTTTCCCCCATGTCGTGGCAACATAATTCTAAGGCCTCAACACCACCCTGAATTCCTTCTCCAATGAATTAGGCTCCCAAAGGTGAACCTCATGCTGGATGTTATCCTTTAAAGTTCCTATGAAGACATCAATCCTATGCTCCTGTGGAATATCAGTTACCCTGCTATTCAATTTTTGGAAATTGTCAAAGTGCTCTGCTATTGAACCCTTTTGTTTGATATTTATTAATTGGAAAAATAAGGTGTTTCTATTTGTATCCTCATAATGTGTTATCATTTCCTCCATAAAAATTGACCAAGTGACAAGTGGTTTAAAAGAACAAATCCATTGATACCATACAAACTGATTGTGTTCTAAATAGAAAGATGCAACACATACCTTTTGTATGTGTTGTATATCATGTAGATCAAAATATTGCTTCATCTGATAGTATCCATGTTACCAGATCCTTGCCATCAAACTTACTCATATTGATCTTTGGAATGTGGTTGGTCTTTAATACAAATTTATAGTCTCTAAAATCATGACTAACATTCCTTTTGTTATCATCATGAGTTTCATGGAATACATTCTTGCAATTAGGAAGAATTTATTGTAGTAGTTTTGACAAACCTTCCATGTATGATTTTAATCCATCCTTCAAACCTTTCACGTCTGGTTTCAAACCATTCTTCAAACCATCCATCTTAGCTTCCATTTCATTTTTGGTTATTCTTTGTGAGAGCAAAATTTGTTGCACTTGGATGCGTAATTTTAATATATCATATTGCATTTATTCCTCTTCTTCATACATAATAATAGATATTTATGGTTGCTTACTAGGTGTGTGCATTTTTTTTTTTATGAATTTTGGAATCAAACACTTATATCTATGCTTCACTATTCCCTTTGAATCACTTCAAACTGATTTTTCAAACAAAAGTTAGTCAAAATTTAAAAAAATACACATATTTTTCTTACTTTTTAGGAGCTCGATAGTGAAACTGTTGTATCTATATAATTTTGGATCTCTTAGGTATGAAATTTATTCTTGTGGTAGGCCTATGAGTCATCTTTCCAACCCCACAAGTTAGACCGAGACTGGATTCTTTAAGAAAGAGTTATGCCCAATCTCCCACAATGACATGATTATAAACTAGTTTAGTAAAGCAAACTTGTACGAACTTCCACATGTCATTGTTTCAACCTTTATCCCTGAAAATAATAAAATAAAAACTAAAGTCCATGCAATTTCAGAAATGTTTTATGAAATTCAAATACGATGCTTGGAGAAAAAGCTATGACGATTTTCCCTAGGTCACCTCTTTGAGATTAAATTATGGAGCCCGCAAAAACCCTAACTTCTTCAGACCATATCTCGGAAAATATAGTGAAACAAGATCTGAATTTTTTACACAAATTTCACCAATATTTCAGCTCCACATGGTCAAAATTTAAACTTTTGAAGCCCGTATAAAAAACGTTATAGAAAAAATTCCAATATGTCTTGTTTGAAGCAACAAAACCCTAGAATCCAAAGCTCTGATACTAAATGTTATGCAACTAGATCACACAATAGAAGAAAGGATAGATCAACGACTTGAAAATTAACCTCTTTGAGGGGGAAACCTTATTTACATCACATAAATGAACAATTCTTGAATGATACAAATGAAATTACCTCCTTTGTATATATATGAGTCTAAGGGGTCACAATATAATAAGAGATTACATAAAAATAATAATGTAAGGGCACAACTATAACAATAATGGGCTATCATGAGGCACACCAATACAAATATGGGGATACATGGGCACAAAAATAAAAAGAAGGGGTTACACTAATATTATAGGGACCTAAAAAACCACACGGTGGGATCTTTGTTGACTAAAATAGAAGTTAGGTAAGTAAAAATATTTATTTCTATTGTTGATAAGATTATAATGATGTTGCTAACTCCTATTGAGTGCATGTTGCTAACCCTTGTTGGGTTGTGCTGCCTGTTGATGACCCTTATTGGGTACATAAACAATAATTGATGGCGCCTGTAATAAAGTGTGAAATGAATATGCATATGCTTCTTAAATAACGATTGATGGATAACTAATGATAACTTTTATGATTTTGAATGTAGGTCAAGCCAGACAGAGGGTTCTCGATTGAACCTCTATGTATTCTTAAATGGAGAGAGATAATGTTACAGAAGCGAATAATCACCCAGGTTAAAGTGCAATGGAATCAATTTAGCTCGAAAGTGTCTACCTAGGAGGATGAACAGTTTATGGGAGAAGCATATCCTAGCATGTTCTAGAGGCTAGAAAACACAGAGGACAATGCTTTACTCAAGGGGGGGAGATGTATTACCTCTTAGTAAACCTGTAAATATTTGAATTAATTTTTTGAGTTACGTGGTAGACTATGGACCATATTATAGGGTACAATGTGAATAATTTATAAACATGAACGTTCATTTTTATTAATAAAAAGAATTTAAATAGTCGGCCATAAAATTACGGGGAAAGTAATGCTATAGTGAGTTTCATATTCTAGAACAGCTGAACATAATTACAAGAAAAGCTAGTTTCCTTCCCAAATTCCTCTCCATAGAGATAAAACATCTCAGATGGGAAAATGAAGCCAAGAGGGAAGAGGGATTACCTGAGGAAACCATGAGGAGAGAGAATGTAAGATCGAACCTCTCACAAAACACTACAGAGGGAGGGAGGATGTTTCTAGACATAGAGTTCTTGAGCTGGTTGGCCAATGGAACTCTATCTGAAGCCTAAGCACTCATAATAAAGGCCCTCGACTAAAGTTGGTTGGGATCGAGTGGCTTAGGTGAACATGTGAAGGTTCTTGATTTGAAATTATTTTGGATATGAAGCTGGCTCGGGGGAGTTTTAGTAGAGGTACTGATTCTCATAGGTTGGGAGGAGCATTCTATGCCCTGTAATTTTGTGGCTAGATAAATCATACAAGAGGAACAAAACAAATGACTGAAACTTACTATTTGAGAAAACTATTATCCTCTATATGTTTTATTTGTATGATTGTTTAAAGGATGAAGTATTAGAAACAATGATATGTGGGTTTATAGAGGACTGAGGAAATTTTTGCACGTTATGTATGTATATAATAATAGAATCTATGTATAATGGTTAGTTCTACGTCACAACTGACTTGGAACAACTAGCCTGAAACAATCTCTATTTTATTTATGAAAATAAAACAGATCATGAAAATGAATTCTTCCCAACCCCAAACAAACAAGTGATGTAATTGAAGAATGTAAATGTAGAAAAGAAGGATAAAGTCTATTTTCTATTAATAAAAAACCTTACGAGGGTTAGTTCCCTTTGACATGGAAAGAATTGATATAATGAAAACAGAGTCATTGGAGTGTGTAAGAATTAGAGGAATTTTATAAACAACTGTAAACAAACCACACATAGGAATAAAGGAAAAACTATAATGGAAATTCATATTAATTTTATTCAGATCTATTCGAAATTGCCAATAGTAATAGCTGAGAGGAAACTGAAACTGTTCTCTATGAGAACTCACAAAATTAAAGAGGAAAACCCTATTATTGAATGAAATAACAAGGTAGAAAGTTTTCAACTAGTCGAGGTACACAAAGAACATACGAGAGTAAATTCAATATAGACAAAGTGATATCATATT
This sequence comes from Pinus albicaulis, assembly GCA_034641835.2. NCBI lineage: Eukaryota > Viridiplantae > Streptophyta > Pinopsida > Pinales > Pinaceae > Pinus > Pinus albicaulis. The sequence continues at coordinate 703,923,920 of CM076584.1, forward strand.
TAATTAAAAGAAATAAACACAAGTATTCTTCTTGCCACAACAAAAAATACCAAAGACCAAGTTAAGTTTGTGGTCGCGCATGGTTCCAAAAAGAAACTATATTAAGTATAAGGAAAACAATAAAAAAAACTTAATTTATAATTTTAAATTGTATAATCAATAAAGGGTTTCGAACTTATAGTCAAACCTTCTAAATATTAATTATACATATGAAGCAAAAAAAAATACAAATCCACAAGTCCATAACTAAATAACAATTGCACAAAATTGATACCTTTCCATGAAAATACTGGATTAATAACCCTTAATAATTAAAATAAAATTACATCCTATATGGAACAAGGATTGCTCAAGGTAATGAAAATTACATCGTATATGGAACAAGAATTACTCATGGTAATGATCAAAACCCTAAGGATTAGGGTTGATACAACTCAATAATTGAACTTTGAAAACACGTTTCACTATCATTAATCAAAATATAATACATGAGGGTAAGGAAAATTCTTGCTCTTTAAAGTTGTAATTATTAACAATACAAATTCAATATGGGGACCCTCTCTGCGAGGGAATTTAAGTTTTGTAGGAAAAAACCGAACTTTTCGTTCAAGAAATACAATGGACACTTTTAAACATTAAAACCCTACACAAGCTCCAATCTCGAATCCCTTTTTCCATAGCTCCAAAATTACAGTCGGCCCAATGGAAATGGTTAACGAGAAACGTAGAACAAATCAACCACAGGTTCCAACAAATAAATGACACTTAAATCTTCGAGAAAGATCCCAAAAGATGTATACATTATACTATAAGTTCACAAGGTAAGATAGGTGAATCCCTTAAAACTAAAAATGTGATAAATTAACTTATGTCAAGAACCTTAATAATATAGTCCCAAAAAGGAATATAATAACCCTCCTAATATGAAACTATGAATAGATGAAAGTAAGTGGCCACATATAAAATCATAATGGACAATCAACATGGGAGACCATAGAGCCAAGGTTAAGACCAATCAAATTAACCATAGAATAAAATATCACCATGCACAAAGGTTTCAATATTAATGAAAATTGAAAATGTAATAGTTACAACCGTGTTATTACAGTTGAAGTAAAAACTAAGTTATATATAGTAATTTTTATTTATTGTGGTATGTTGGGGATGTTAAATTTTTTATAAATATTTTACTATAGAATTTGAATAAAAGATTTAAATATAAATATCAGTTAATTGATTTCTTTATATGTATGTATAGGTGGTTTTTTTTTTTTTTTTTTTTTTTTTAACAAAATATTCTAATGCTTAAAGAAATGAAGTAATTGAAAGAAAAAAGTCAATCACTTCTTAAAAAGAGTAACAATAAAGACAGTTCAATATGCAAGATTAAGTGATATTTATATGCATTTAAAAATATATTATCAACAAAACATTTTAATGGAGATAATGTTATTTATGTATAAAATATTTCAATCTTCATTTTAACAAAAATAATAAAATATTTCAATACTCATTTTAAAATAATATATATATATGGGGTTAGAAAAGAAACCATCTATATATTATATAAAATAATTGAAAAAAGAATTTGTTATGGTTGAAACATTTTAAGTAGTCTCATTATTTTACATTTTGGCTTTTGGATATATTTTCAATTAGTTTTGTCTAAATTCCAATAGAGATTTGTTGGAATTGCAAATTTAAACTGTCATCTACACTAGTGGTTATATTTGACGGGGATTTACTGGTATTTCACTTTTTTAACCATCATTTAGTAACATTTTAAAAAATTTCACGTCATTAATGACATTTAATTAATTTTTTAAAACGTCAATTTAATGGGGGAGAATTTAATTTTTTACATAGCTATTCATCAAGCCAAGATGCTCTATAGCCCAATCTGGAAGAGATGTTGTATGCCTTGTTATGTTATATTATGTAAACATGTTGTCCAGCTAATTTAAAAATAAAATTAGTAGTTTAACACTGAAAACCCATGTTTTTTCCCATGGTATTTGTTATGGTGAAGCCTTTTTAAAGGATTGAAAAAATCCATTATGGAATGTAGTCAAATTTTCATAAGGCACACAAAATTCTATTGTTCACATCAAATAATAATACAATATAAATACAAGAAACTATGTCTCGAGATAGCTAATTTATCTTGGACATACAATCTCTTGGTTGAGTGAATATCTCAACCACATACCAATCTAGGAAGTTAATTAATCTCTCAACCAAATAGACCTCAACAAACTCCAAAATACTAGGAACAAACTCCTATGCTTAGAAAGCATCACAACTAAGACAAGTAGGAATTATAATTTCCAAGTTGCCCCCTTAATGACTACTTGTCTCAATCTCAATAAGCAAAGATCTACATCTTGTCCAATATGGAAATTACACCTTGTACCTTGTTCATGCAGACATCATCAAATTGTCGACATCCATATAAAGGAACAACCATCTACATGAATACATGTGTTCTCAACTACTGCAACCGTCAGTCTACTAGGAAGTCCTTCACATACATGGTTCATCCAACATCTCGATGAACTCCCCCTAAATATAAAATTTCACCTCGTGGAGTCTACAATCAATACGGTCCACCCAAGTGTATCCATCCCGCATGGCACATTCTTCTAGGGTGTTAAAAACTCTCTAATAGAGGGAACACATAACAAAGGGGTATGCATGCCTCTTTGGGTCTTACCGCCGGAATATTACAAAGAAATGTGTAACATGTAGATTTTCTATAATTACAATGTGTGACTCATATTTTATCACCATCACAAGTTCATTCTACTAACTCAAACAAACTTTCACTATGCTGCTCTTTGGATCCTTTGCCACTCATTTTGGATACACTACACCATTCATATGCTTGAGGACACCAGTGCTTTCTCACTTGAATCATAGTATTCACTCATCATAGGCTTTGTACTTTTGAGTCTTAATTTTTAACTTTGACATACTATTCTTGGATCTCCATGCTTTACCTATCATTAGTTAGAGTTGTGAATTATAACAAAATGAATACACCTATATTGAGTTAGCTAGACTCAATAAGGTTCAATACATTCAATATTCCAAAGACAAAAAAAATTATCACCTAACATCCACATGTTTTCATAGCTCCAATAGGGTATCCATACAAATTAAGTTATCTCATCATTTGGATTTCAAAAACACTTCAACACTAGCACAACAAATGTACAACATCTCCAATTCAATGCGTTGGATTCTTTCATATTTTGGCTCTAGGCTCCTTCGGGAAACATCAATATGAGCACCTCAACATATAGTGTTGGAGATCTTGTCCTAGGTTGTACAAAAGCACCTTTTATGTCACAATCGTAGTGGTACAGTTCACCATTCCACATGTTATTCCCCTTTTGGATATCCATGGGAATAAATATCCACTATGTCCACTACAATGAATTTAAACACAGGAAGCTTGCAAACAATTACCCAAGTATCATTGCTAGATTAGATGTTGGAGTTAGAATTTCCAAACACAATACATCACTCAGATATAATGACCATCTCTTCGCCAACGCCATTCTATCGACCAACACCTTGTCCTTCTTCTCATCTACAGGTAGATCTTATGCATTATTTGCTTTGTCAGATGCATGAAATTTTTTTTTCGTGTGCCTCATAAGAATACACTCTCTCGACCCATGAGTAGAAATCAACCTTCATGCAACCTCTGAGCATCAATTATACTTGACCTCTCACGACCTTCAACGATTCAACCTTGTCTCGACCTTCTTCGGCATCAAAATTTCCCTCACTTTAACCCTTCTTCAATGTTGCCTTCAACGCTCCAGCATAGTCGTTGTTCAACACTGCGTTGCACAGTCTCCTCCATGCCAACACTTCAGCTCTTTTATTTCTTTGTCGTCAAATAATTTGGCTCTTCTATGATGCAACATCAACTCATTTCCACTACACTCTGTCCTTCTGACCTGAACTCCACTGCCTCCTCTTCAATTACCGAACACGCTTCGACCTATACAACTTCGACGTCCACAACACTCAGACTCTGCCAACGAGCTCTACACGACTGAGGCACTACACTCCATGACAACCATGATACCACGAATAGATCGCCAAACCACATTTGGTTCAACCCTCCACAGGTCACACATTTGCAACAAAACATGGAAGTCTTCTCTGACTAATGCCTATGTAACTCTTACCTGCATTAGATTATCAAATTAACAATCTCCAATGTGGACACCCTCTACTCTTCAACTCTTCCTCTAGTCGACCTCTTCTTGAAAAATAGGGTGATTCTTCCTTTGACCTTAGTCTGGAAATGATCAACAATATACTCCTCCTTGAATGAAACAGTCACTCTCTCAAGGAATTAGGAAGCCTCATCCACAAATAATCGAACACATACCTTTATTCTTCCCAGGATTTACCTAGGCCCTCCTGTGAGGGAGTTAGGCACAGATCCAATCTGATACCAAGTTAATTTTTTATAAGGCACATAAAATTATATTGTTCCATCAAATAATAATACAATATAAATACACGAAACTATGTCTTGAGATAGCTAATCTATCCTGGACATACAATCCCTTGGTTGAGTGAATTTATCAACACACACCAATCTAGGAAGCTAACTATTTGGAGAGAATCTCTAAACCAACTAGACCTCAACAAACTCCTAAATACTAGGAAAAAAATCCTATGCTTAGAAAGCATCACAACTAAGACAAGCAGGAATTATATTTTCCAAGTAATGTAAGAGTAGTGTAATCCATTTCTGTATATCAATTCAGTGAAGCAAAACAAACCCACTTGATGAAAAATATGTAAGTTTTAATACTTTCAACTAGTTAAGATCATTTTATTTTGTAGCCAAAGGAGAGGAGAGGGATAGGAGGAGCACTATAAATTGTATTTGTGAGTTAATTTGAATTTATTGATTTATAACATCATGTTTATTCATAAATTTTTTATGGTTGTGTAAGATTGAAAGTATGCTTTAAAATCATAATAATATAATAACATAAAGATGATTATTCAATAATCAGAGTTAAATCATAATTTATTATTATTATTATTATTATTTAATTAATCAAAATAATTATCCTACCTCGTCTCATACTAGAGGCTGGGATTATACAAGGAATCTTTCCTGTGGGTGTCATAACTTACCCCAAAAAAAATTCAACTCATAATTTAAATTTATTTATTTCTAAATTCACGTTTATTCATAAAATTTTAGTGGTTTCTTAAAACTGAAGATAGAGACTCCATTTGGGGCTTTTGATCCTTTTTACATTGTCTCTATTGTTCTCTTGAATTGTTCAACCAAGACTACACAATGCTACTTAGCACATGGGGTTTTCATGCGAAAATCTCACCCTACCTTTGGTGGAATTCGAGTGCCAGCCATAGGAGGTCATCTATGTTATGAAACCAGCTCCCAAAATAGAATAAAAGAGAAATCAACACCTTAGAAATTAGCCACTTCGAGGGGGAAACCTCCTTTACATTACATTAATGAAAAATTATTGGATGATTCAAATGACAAAACCTTATATATATATATATGATTCCATGGGGTCACAATATAATCCTAGAAGATCTAACAATAATAATGTAAGTGAACAACAATAACAATAGTGGGCTATTATGGGGCACAATAATAGCAATATGGAGACTACATGGGTACAAAAATACGAATAAGGCGGCTACACTAACAACAATAAGGGACTACACTAGTAATATAGGGCTCTAGCATGCCCCTCTCCTTCAAAAAAGTGTTGTCCTCAACGCTTGAGTAGCTCTGGATGCTTCTCTATAAAATTCTCATCCTCCCATGTGGAATCTTTGGTGGGTAAGTTCTTCCACTTGATGAGATACTCTGAAATTAATCGATTTCATAGCTGTCGAGTTCTTTTTTCCGTGACTACTTCAGGTTCCAATATGATTTTTCCTTCCTCATCAAGTTCTGGAAATATTATTTGAACTGGAATTTTGTCGCCTATAACCTTCTTTAAGCATGAAACATGGAAAACTGGGTGCACTCAAGAAGAAGGAGGAAGCTACAATTTGCATGCCATAGTACCAATATTTTGCAACACCTTGTAAGGACCATAGTACTTTGGCGATAATTTATTATCCTTCTTGAGGGAAATTTGTTTGTATGGTTGTAGCTGTAAAATACCCAGTCTTTTACATCAAAACTTCTCTCGCTGTGATGTTGATCTACCTGTTGTTTCATTTGATTTTGTGCCAAATTTAGGTTATCCTTTAAGAGTTGGAGAACTTGTTGTTGATGCTCGACGTGATATTCCACTGCTTGAACCTTATAATTTTCTCTTAAAGATGATGTGATGGACAGTGGATGATATCCATAAAGTGCCATAAATTGGGTCATCTTTGCTACAATATGGAAGGAAGTGTTATACCACCATTCAGATAGAGGTAACCACTTGACCCATTGTGTTTGTTTATTAGATAAAAAACAACGAATATATCCTTCAAAACATTTGTTCACTATATAAGTTTTCCCATCGGATTGAGGATGATAAGATGAGCTATGGGCTAGTTGAGTATCCAACCAAGAAAATAATTCCATCCAAAAATTTCTAGTGAAAAAGGGATCTCTGTCGCTTACAATAATCTTTGGGTTTCCATGTATCTTTTGAATTGTTTCCATAAATGCAGTAGCAACTGTACTTGCTTTAAATGGATGAGATAATGCACAAAATTGTGCATACTTGGTAAGTCTATCAACTACCACCATGATGAAACTCTTTCCTTCGGACTTAGGTAAACCTTGATAAAATCCATTGAAACCTCCTCCCAACATTTGTTGAAAAGTCAACAAGAAATGTGTGTCTAATTTAATTTTACCTTAATTAAATTGGACAGTAAATTGTAATATTATCTCATAATCACTTGAAATAGTTAACTGAGTGTGATAGACTCAGTTAGCTCATGAAATTCGAGTTGCAGGTGGTTGGTGAGGCATGTAGAGTGATTCTATTTGTTTTAGAGTCCAAGTTGCAGTTAGTGTATTAGTTTAATGCATGAGAAATCAGTTAACACAATTAAGTGAGTTAAATTCAGTCTAACTAGTTGTAACTGATTGTTGTACTAGTGAGAGGTCAAGTGAATTAAATTGAATTTAATTCACATGCAGTGATATGTCAAGTGATTGATGATTTACTATTAATAACTGCATGCATGTCAGTTTTGATGAAGACCCATTTGATATAGAGGTTAAAGAGATGTTATCTATCAGTTGTATTATTAGTAAATTTTCAGCACACAATTAGACAACCATAGGATTTCCCATGATGTATTGCGCAGTTTTGGAAGGTTGAGTTTCCTAATTAATGGGGATCAATTGTTCTTAGAATTGTGCAAGCAAGGCAGGCTAAGATGAGGTAGGAAATTGGCTAAGTGTTGGTTGATTTTGTCTGGATCAGTGTGATACAGTTGGTAGAGTGAAACAGACTCTTGAGAGAAGAGTGCATTGTAATTTTTTCATGATTCCTTGGTTTTATATAATACAGATAGAGCAGTTTTGAGCATATTTCTTTCCCTAGAAAATTTCATGTGTTGTGGATTTGATTCTTTCTCTTACTTGGTGTGATTCATCGTGTTTAATTTCCACAAATTAATTGTAGAAGGATTCAGTATCTTTCTCTAGAATATTGCATGATTGGATTGAATCCATTGGCATACATATTGTTTGTATAATTTCTACATGGTATCAGAGCACCAGAAATCACTTTAGTGGAGAATAAATCGATTTTCTGTTGAACAACATTCAAATTTGCAAAAATATTCTTTGGTGCGATAGGGAGTTCAAGATGGCTTTCAATGGATTAATATTGGAATATGCACTCGAGGGAAGTTCTAATTATATTGCATGGAAAGACAAAATGGAGGCAATTCTGGAGGACAATGGGTTGAAAGAATTTATCGACATTGATATTCCAAGGCCCGCATTAGCAGACACCGCTCTTCTTGATGCTTAGCAAAAGAAGATTGCAAAGGCAAGGAGGGTATTATTAGAGAGAGTTCGAGATCACATTGTCTCGAGTCTCCATGGAAAGACGAATCTATATGCAATGTTGAAGGCCTTGACAGATCTGTTTCGAAACAAAAGTGATGAGGAAAAATTTCCACTGAAGGATAAGCTCAGGAAAATCAAAATGGAGAAAGGCGACACTATTCCGAAATACTTGACCAAGTTCATCCAATGTCAAGATGAGCTTGGAAGTGTTGGGATTATTGTAGCAGATGATGACTTGGTGAGCCTAGCACTTCTAGGCCTTCCCAAGAGTTGGCATATTTATCAGGACTTTATCAATGGGAGGGAGAAGCTACCAGATTGGGAGCGACTTTGGTCGGATTTGGTACAAGAAGAATTCAAGTGGAATACCAGGGATGGTTCCTCATCTAAGACAGATTATGAGGAAAATTTCACCTTGGTTGGTAAGGCAAAGAAGGGGAAGGGGAAGAAATCCTATTCCAAATATGAGAACGAAAAAGAAGGAAAGAATTGTGACATGTCTAGAGTGAAATGTTTTCACTGTCACGAGCATGGAAATTATGCCACTAATTTTCCATAGAATAAGAATAACAAGAAGAAGGCTTCAAGATCTGCAGCGGGTGATTCTTTGGCTTCACAATTCTAGTTGGACTTCTCACTCATCGCATGCATAGTGTCTAGTGCGATGGGATCAATGTGGTACTTGGATAGTGTTGCATCTTTCCACATGACGGAGATCGGAAACTTGCGCATTCGGAGGAGTTGAGATCTTTATACATCGATATGAAATGGGTGATGACGGGAGGTATAGCGCTACCGGGATTGGTATAATTACTTTCTAGAGACATTCAGGTAAACATTTCTTATTAAAAGATGTCATGCATGTACCAATCTTGAAAAAGAATTTAGTTTCAGTTTCTATGTTGGAGGATAGAGGATATGATGTGGTTTTCAATGAAGGGAAAGCATTCCTTCATCACAAATCCACAAGATAGGTTAAGAAGATTGGGGTTCATGTGAAGAACCTCTACAAACTTGATGTAGATGGCTGCGCAACATTGATGAGTAAAGTAGATAGAGTGGTGAGCCGGGATGAGGGTGAGTTATGGCACAAGAGATTGGGCCATCTACACCACAGTGATTTGAATGTCATGCAGTAGATTTATACGAGGCTTCAAAAGGGTACTCTTGCGCAGATAGATACATGCAAAGGATGTACCATGGGGAAGTATACAAAGGCCGCTTTTCACGAGAAAGAGAATTGACCAACAAAATTCCTTGAGAGAGTTCACTCAGATGTGTGTGGACCATTCTCTACATCTGCTATAACAAAGCACAGGTATTATGTGAATTTTGTTGATGTTTTTTCTAGAAAGTATTGGATCTAATTCATGTAGACGAAAGATCAGACGTTCTCAAAATTTTGTGAGTTCAAAACTGGTTGAGAAAGATACAGGGAAGCAGGTGAAGGCGCTAAGGAGTGACAATGGTGGTGAGTACATCTCCAATGAATTCAAGAACTTCTATGCCAAAGAAGGAATTTGAAGAGAGTTAATTGTGCCTGATAACCCACAATAGAATGGGTTTGCAGAAAGAAATAACAAAACAAGTATGGGTTCGACACGAGATATGTTACATGATCAAGGCATACCGTTGCATCTATGGGAAGAGGCATGCAACACAACAGTATTTGTGCATAACCATAGTCCTCATCAGATACTTGGCATGAGTACACCAGAGGAGGCTTTTTATGGTAAGAAACCTGATGTTTCATATTTTAAAATTTTTGGTTCATTTGTCTATTGCCATGTGACCAAGATTCCAGAAAGGAGATAGAACCAACATTAGAGATTGGGATATTTGTGGGGTACACTGATACTCCCCACAACTATCGGGTGTATTTACCGAACAACAGGATGAAAGTTTTCAAACGGGATGTAAAATTTGATGAGGAGAAAGCCATGTGATTTTCCCTTGAGAGGGAGCTTGATTTGCATGTAGATGAGGAACTCTTGGTTCCAAAGGATGAACCTCCAGATGTGGAACAACCACATGAGGAGGATCATGGAGTGGAAGAAACCACTCATGCAGAGCCATCCACTAGACATGGTAGGAGGCACACCACAGAGGCTGAAAGATTGAGACTTGATGCAGAAGAACATGTAGGAGAACCTACATCAGAGTGTAGACAGAAACAATCACCACACAAGTATACTGGATAAATGGCTCTTATGAGAGAGCTTATTGTGACAGAACCATACTCTTTTGAGGAATAAATGCAGCAACTAACTTGGGTTGATGCCATGGTTGAGGAGTATGAATCCATCGTCACGAATAATGCATGGGATGTTGTCCCAAGACTAGTCGGGAAGTTAGTGGTTGGATCTAGATGGATCTATAAGGTGAATCAGGTAGCAGATGGGAGCATGGAGAAGTACAAGGCTATATTTGTAGCTCGGGGCTTCTCACAGGTTGAGGGGATTGACTATGAGGATAATTTTGAACCAATTTCATGGTACTCATCGATTAGATCTATCCTTGCACTCTCAGCGTAGATGGGTTGGCAGATACATCAGATGGATGTGAAAACTGCATTTCTCAATGGAGTTATTGAAGAAGAACTGTACATTGAGTAGCTAGAAGGTTTTGATACCTTTGACAGGGAGTCGCATGTGTACAGAATCAAGAGAGCACTGTATGGGCTGAAGCAAGCACCTCATGCTTAGTACACCAAGATTGACAAATATTTCACCAAGTTTGGCTTCACAAAGAGTGAAGCGGATGCGAACCTGTACCAGATCGTGGTTGATGGTAAGCTTTTGATTATCGTACTTTATGTTGATGATCTTATTCTGACAGGTGATGAGCAGGTCATAACTTCTTGCAAAGAAGATCTTGCAAGAGAGTTTGAGATGAAGGACATGGGACTCCTTCACTATTTCCTTGGTTTAGAGATATGGCAGTGGGATGGGGAGCTATTTGTTTCTCAAGGCAAGTATGCCAAAGAGATTACGAGGAAGTTCCACATGGAGAGATGTAAACCCATGGAGACTCCTCTTGCAGGAAACTGGAGGAAGGAGGATGCTACTTTAGGTGAGGTAATGGACGCTACTATTTATAGGCAGCTTGTGGGTTCACTCGTGTACTTGGTGAACACACAACCAGACATATGCTACATAGTTAATCAGCTTAGTCAAGCTATGGTTAAGCTGACCAAGCTCTTTTGGAAGGCGGGGAAGCATGTCTTGAGATATCTCAGGGGCACTACAAAGTATGGATTACGGTATAGAAAAACATAGGGAGTGAATCTTCAAGGCTTCACTAATGCAGATTGGGAAGGAAGTCCATTAGACAGGAAGAGTGCATCGGGAGGTATCTTCAACATAGGATCGACAACAGTTTCTTGGTACAACAGGAAGTAGATATTAGTTGCACTCAGTTCAGCCAAGGCAGAGTACATGGCATCCAATCAGGCAGCATGTGAGGCCAACTAGATGAGGAAGATACTTGTTGGTTTGTTTGGTCATCAGATGGATTCAAAGGTGATACATTGTGATAACCAGAGTTGCATAAAAATCTTGGTTAATCCAGTATACCATGACAAGTCCAAGAATATTGACATCCAGTACCACCATCTCAGAGATTGTGTTCAGAGACGCATTATGTTACTTCAGTACATTCCCATGGAGGATCATGATGCAGATATTCCGACGAAGGCGCTCACCAAGAGAAAATTCAAATACCACAGAGGCAGGATCAGGGTAGCTGATAATCCCTTTCTTGTTGAGAGGGAGTGTTTAAAATTCAACAAGAAATGTGTGTCTAGTTTAATTTTCCCTTAATTAAATTGTACAATAAATTGTAGTCATATCTCATAATCACTTGTAATAGTTAATTGAGTGCGATAGACTTAGTTAGCTCATGAAATTCGAGTTGAGGGTGGTTGGTGAGGCATGTAGAGTGATTCTATTTGTTTTAGAGTCTAAGTTGCAGTTAGTGTATTATTTTAATGCATGAGAAATAAATTAACTCAATTAAGTGAGTTAAAGTTAGTCTAACTAGTTGTAATTGATTGTTGTACTAGTGAGAGCTCAATTGAATTAAATCAGATTTAATTCACATGCAGTGATCGGTCAAGTGACTGATGATTTACTATTAATAGTAGCATGCATGTCAGTTCTGATGAAGACCCAGTTGAGACAGAGGTTAAAGGGATGTTATCTATCAGTTGTATTATTAGTAAATTTCCGACGCACAATTAGACAACCATAGGATTTCCCATGATGTATTGTGCAGTTTTGGAAGGTTGAATTTCCTAATTAATAGGATCAATTGTTCTTATAATTGCAAAAGCAAGGTAGGCTGAGCAAAGGCAGGAAATTGGCTAAGTGTTGGTTGATTTTGTCTGGATCAGTGTGAGACAGTTGGTAGAGTGCAACTGACTCTTGAGAGAAGAGTGCATTGTAATTGTTTCATGATTCATTGGTTTTATACCATACAAATAGAGGGGTTTTGAGCAAATTTATTTCCCCAGAAAATTTCATGTGTTTTGAATTTGATTCTTTCTCTTACTTGGTGTGATTGTGCAATCGTATTTAATTTCCACAAATTAATTGTAGAAGGATTCAATATCTTTCTCTAGAATATTGCATGATCAGATTGAATCCATTGCTATACATATTGATTGTATAATTTATACAACGTTAACTTGGAATGGGTAAAGGTTGTAGAAGACCTGCGGTCTTAATTGTATCAAATTTATTTTTCTAACAAGCTGAACATTTTGCCACAAAATTTTGAATATCAGATTTAAGGCCATCCCAAAAAAATATTTCTTCACCCTGTGGTAAGTTTTTAAAAGTCTTGAGTGTCCTCCTACGGAAGAGGTGTGCAATTCCAAAAGAATCTTTTGTTTTAGTTGGGAATTATTATAAAGATAAATGCGAACTTTATACCATAAGGAATCATTTTTCCAACTAAATATATCATATGTACTGGGATCTTGCTGCAACTTTTGAATGAGTGTCCACACCTCTTCGTCATTCTTCCATTCCTCCCTTGCTTTGGTTATCCAATCTGGTTGGATAATAGAAATGGCACAAAGCAATGTTTCCACCTCCTCATCCTTTATTCTTAGGGCTTAATGGGTGTTGAATTCTTTTTAAGGTCCATTTTAGAACCCAATACTGATATCTATGCTTAAATATTCTATTGGAATCAATTCAAACTTATTTTTCAAACAAGACTTATGCAATTTGAAAAAAAAAATACACACCCTTTTCTTGCTTTGGAGGAGCTCGATATTGAAACTGATGTACTTTCGACCACTTTTTACAGAATTCTAATCCGATGCTTAGAGAGAGAGAGTTATGATGATTTTTCCAAGGTTTCCTCTTTGAGATGAAATTCGGGAGCCTACAAAAACCCTAAATTCCACAGATCATATCTCTGAAAATATTGCAAACCAAGATCTAAAATTTTTACACGAAGTTCCTCAGGATTTCATCGCAAACAGGTTGTTGTTTTAGCTTATGAAACTTCGTAAAAAAAAATTATAGTGAAAACACCATGATGACCAGTTTGAAGCAGCAAAACCCTAGAATCCAAAGCTTTGATACCAAATGTTATGAAACCAGCTCCCAAAATAGAAGAAAATAGAGATCAACGCCTTAGAAATCAGCCACTTCAAGGGGGAAACCTCATTTAAATTACATAAATGAACAATTATTGGATGATTCAAATGACAAAACCTCCTTTCTATATATAGGAGTCCATGGGGTCACAACATAATCCTAGCCGACCTAACAATAATAATGTAAGGGCACAATAATAAATATAGTGGGGTTTTATGGGGCATAATAATAACAATATGGGGACTACATGGGCACAACAATAACAATAAAGGAGGCTACACTAACAACAAAAAGGGACTACACCAGTAATGTAGGGAACTAACAATCTACACTACATTGGGGAGATGTTTCGGGAGATATTTAAGGTCTTTTCGTGAAGTTTCCTCAACATACTGGGTGCAGTAGGAGAATCAAGACTTCTTGGGGGAGCTAGTTGTGGAGCATATATTTTGCAGGGATTTCAGGGAGATATTTGGACTATTATTTTCTAGATATTTGGAGTAGTAGCTGAGATTTTTTAATTGGGGATTTTGCAGTGATATTTCCACATTTCCAGGGCTTGTGCGGAGACATTTCTTAAGCAGTTCATGGGGGCTAGGAGGATAGGAATTTGGGGTTGATTTGAGTTGGAATTTTGTTTCCTTTTCTAGAATTTTGGAGGGATTTCTTACATTATTCCATACAGTGCGTGTATTCAATCTCTCTGGGAAACTCACACCACTTTGTGGGTTTTCAAAAGTGCATTCGGTTGGCCAAATCCTTTCTGGGTTTGGTGGAGCAGGGTGAGATAGGGGGTTTGCCGAAGTTTCAACTATTTTGGAGGATTTTGGAGCATCACACAACGATTTTTACTCAACCAACAGTAGTAAATTTATTGGACCAGTGCATGCATTCAAAGGGAGCTTGTACTTGCACTTGGGCAACCATACTACACCTGGGTTTTTGACCAGCTTGTGGTAGCAAGCCCAAGTTCCACATTTTATCCATTGTACTCTCATATTTTTTTAATAAAATGGCTAAACTCACATTCTGTTGTTTTTTTTACTTCAGTTTGGGTTTATTTTGATTTGTAGGGCACGTGTGTTGTGGTTTATCATTATATTTATATAGTCAACATATTACAGTGGTATTAGAGCCATAATATTGGCTCATCCAGTGGGAAAGCTTTCATTATATGGAACTATAGGACAAGAAAAATATCACTTATAGGAGACAAAGGTATAGAATCAAGGAAAGAAAGCTACATATTACCCATGACTTGGAAACCCTTGAGCAAGAGGTTGAGAAACCAAACATGGGGGAATATCCTAATGATAGAAATAAGAGAGAGGAGGAATTTTACCATAGACTCTTGAAGGCTATCAACTATTTGGAAAAGGGTATTGATGATTTGAGACAACAAAGCAAAAATAATAATAGGGGTAAGGGGAGTCAGGGAGACATCCATTTGGGAGAGGATTCAAGCACCTCACACCACCAGGGACACTTGAACCACCAAGCCACAAGCCCACATAGTATGCCCCACATCTATAGCGCACCACCCAGGTCGACTATCCCTAAATTTCTAGAATTTGGTACTAGAGGGTAGCAAGGTAGGAGGATATGCCCATGGGATAATACGTCTTGGAGTACCAGTCATATGGAGTTTATTTTATAGAGGTCATCACCTTCAACGATTTCTTCCAACTCAAGAATAACAACAAGAACAAGGAGCTTAGTGGGGGAGATTATGTGCATGACACTGATTTGCAACACACAGTGGGAAGGTTATTCCTTCCAACTTTTGATGGATATTTTAAGAGCTCAGCTAGGGCATGGGTTTAGAAGTTGGATGTCTATTTCCATCTTAACTAGATGACAGAGATGGAGGCAATCAAGATTTCCAATTAGAGGGAGAGGCCCATGATTGGTAGTTCCATGGATTAGATCATTAGAGGAAATTTCAGCCTAAAAGTACCCATGAAATTTTCATGTAATTTACATGTCATAATATGTAAACCAATCAAAATGATTTAAATTTAAAAAGAGGTACATGTAAATATTTTGGAGGGAAAAGAAGAAAAACTAGTTTTTTTTTTAATTGTATTTTTGGCTTATCTCCTTATAGGTTTACTTAAATTTCAAGTTTAGACATTCATTAGATGCAGAATTAATTTCCACATCCAACGAGTACCCATTATGCATACTTTTGAGAAGAAAAACTTGATAAAAATCGCAGATACAGTAAAAAAGTGTGTTTTAACATGTTTTTTTAATGTATCTGCAATTTTTATCAATTTGGGTCCTGTCAAAAGTATGTATAATGGATACTCGTTGGATGTGGAATTTAATTCCAAATCTAATGTGTATAAACTTGAAATTTGAGTAAAACTATAAGGATATAAACAAAAAATACAATTAAAAAAGTAGTTTTCTTATTTTCCCTCCAAAATTGATAACTCTTATTTTATTATTTTATTATTTTTACTTAGGAGGCCATTTTTAGGCTAAAATTTCCTTTAATGAATTTGGGGCATGCAGGTATTATTGCCTATGATGATTTAAAACAAAGGGTGTTGGAGCATTTTGAGAGGAGCTACCCTGAGGACCACTTCAGAGAGATGACGCACCTCAAGAAGAATATTTGTACTGAGACATATATCTCCGAGTTTATGAGGATATCAGTGATGGTGCCAGATTTATCAGAGGCCGAGAGGTTATATTGTTTGTGGAGGGGTTAGAAGAGTCACTAAGGGACTTGGTGAGATCCAACATGCTCACCACTTTATAGTATGTAGTAGGCAAAGCCCAAGATTTGCAAAATGTGCTTCCTAGGACCAGAGCGATGATGCCCACCAAACTCGTATTCTAGTAGAGGGGAAGAGAAAATAGACCTCCACCACAGTGTGAGGCAGTGATACATGGGAGGTTGGATGAAGATACTATGAGGGACCTCTAGCGAAGGAAGTTATGCTTCACCTGCTAGGATCCTTGGGCTCCAAGCCACAAATGCACCACGGGAAAGGCCCATTATATGAGGCCTTCTCTGAAAGTGACCATGAGGATGATATAAAGTAGGAGGCATATGGAGGTGACAGTGAGCCGCATGCAGCAGGAGGACCACCTCCACCACTACCACCCGGGGGAGCACCTTTCGCACCCACTGGAGGAGTGCTTTCTTCAATGCGAGGGGTTCCCAGATATTTGACCTTGAGGATCAGAGGCACAATGCAGGGGAAACATGTCTCAATATTGTTGGATAGTGGGGATACCCACAACTTTATTGATGCATATATGGTACAGAGGAGGGGCATTACCACAAATAATTTTAAGGGATTCTCAGTGCTTATGCCAAGAGACATGACAATGCAGTGCACGTAGTATGTTTCCTCTTTGATGGTTATCATGGGGAACTATTCAGCGACTCACCACTTCTTAGTGGTTGGTGTTCTAAGCACAAATGTTGTGATGGGTGTCCAGTGACTCTATTATCTTGGATGAGTTCCCACAAATTATATTGGAGATGGATTTTACGGGGCCGGATGGGAAGTTTTTGTGTTGAGGGGTATGCACTCGTATCCAACACATGCAGTTTCAACACATGGTATGGAGGCATACTTGAGGCATGGATACATTTTAGGTAGTGGATTTGAGGATTTCAGAGCTAGGGGATTAGCACCGACCACCACATCCGAAGGCCTATCAGGATGAGAATGAGCAATCTATTTAGGAGTTGTTGGCATTGGGGCACATTAGGCCCAACTCTAGTCCCTTTGCTTCATCAATTGTTCTGGTGAAGAAGAAGGATGGTACGTTGTGAATGCACATTTAATAAAATTCTCTTGATAATAAGACTCCAAATAAACGATACCCCATCCCCCCCATAAATGAGCTTATGGATGATCTTAGAGGAGCCAAGTAATTCTCTAAGATATATTTACATTCGGGGTACCATCATATTGGGGTGAGGGATCGGGATATCCCAAAGACAACTTTCAAGTGTCACTACGACCACTTTGAGTTTTTGTTTATGCCCTTTGGGATGACCAATGCACCTTATACTTTCTAGTCTTTCATGAACCATATGTTCTGCAAGCAGTAGTGCAGGTTCATGCTGGTGTTTCTTTTATGACATATTGATTTACAACAGGACATGGGAGGAGCACCTACAACATATAGAGGAGGTGCTTCATATTTGGAGGGGAACATTTTATGCAAAGTTATCCAAGTCTGAGTTTGGGTTGACCGATATGCTCTATTTAGGGCACATTATTGGAGAGGATGGAGTGTGGGTGCATGAGGAGAAGATTAGAGCCATCTAGGACTCGCCAGTTCCTTGGAATATGACTCAGCTAAGTGGATTTGTGGGAATTTGCACATATTGCAGGAATTTTGTAAAGGGATTCTCAAAGCTAGTGACACCCCTCATAGATTTGACTAAGAAGGGGGGATTTTCATGGAAAAACAGGGAATAGGAAACATTTGATCACCTCAAGAAGGTGATGAGAAGTTGTTCTTTTTTGGATTTTCCTGATTTTACACATACATTCACCTTGGAGTGTGATGCATCAAGTGACGACATTAGTGCAGTAATGTCATAGGGAGGCCACTCGATATATTTTGAGAGTCAGAAGCTCCTTAGTCATGAGAGGTTGTACTCTATCTATGACAAGGAGATGTTGGCCATTATGCATGCATTGGCCAAATTATGAGAGTAGTTGGTGGGAAATAGGTTCAAAGTGAAGATTGATCATTATAGTGTTCACCACTTTTTGGAGCAGAAGGGCCTCAGTGAGAGGAAACAAAAGTGGGTCAACAGGATTCAGGCCTATGATTTTGACATAGAGTATGTCAAGGGTAAGCATAACATAGTGGCAGATGCCCTATCCAAGAGGCCTGTGACACTTTCCCTCATGAGCATCTGCCATGATTGGAAGGCACAAATTTTGGTGGAGTAATCCAATGATCGACATGCATGTGAGATATTGATGGTACTCATGGGGATGAGTGCTTCTGGGTGATGGATGATGCCATTTACTACAAGGGTGCATATATTTGGTATGTGGTTAAAAATTGAGTGGGAATATTCTCCATGCAACACATGGTTCGCCTCTATCAGGAAATCGGGTGTTCATGAAGACTTACATGACAGTTAGGGAGTGCTTCACTTGGAGGGGCCTCAAGGGGGATGCATTGAGGCATTTGTAGGAGTGTGAGGTCTACCAAAGGAACAAGGTGGAGTTGACTTCTCCCGCTGGCTTACTGTATCCGCTTGGCATTCCCAAGGGGAAGTGGGAGATAATTTCGATGGACTTCATCATAAGACTTCCTATGGTGCAAGGTTGTGATTATATATATATATATATGTAGTGGTGGACTAGTTGATAGAGTATTCCCACTTCTTTGTTATCCCCACCAGATACACTACTTCGCAAGTTGCAGAGCTATTCTTCAGAGAGATTTTTAGGCTACATGGTCTCCCCAAGACCATAGTCAGTGACAGGGACAGTCACTTTATGGGATAATTTTGGCAAGAGATATTTAGGTTGGTGGGCACAAATATCACTCCCAGTAACAGCTACCACCCTCAGACAGATGGGAAAACTAGGATAGTTAGTAAGTGGCTGGAGGGATACCTGTGGAAAAATGTGACACGACATCAATGAGCTTGGATGAGATGGTTGCACCTAGGGGAGTATTGCTACGATACTACCTACCATATATCTATTGGTATGTGACCTTTCTGCGATTTATATGGATATGATGCTTTATATTTTGTGGACCTTTTTTTTGGAGACAGCAGGGCCCCAAGGGTCAAATATTGGATAAAGGAGAGCCAAGACATCCTTAAGGCTCTTAAAGACAATTTGAAGACCACCAAAATCAACAAAAAATGTATGAAGACAAGCATAGGGTTGAGAGACATTTTTAGGTGGGAGACTTGGATTTATTACGTCTCCAACCATATAGAGAGTCCACGCTGAAGTAGAAAGGGAAGGAGAAGCTACAACCATGTTTCTATGGGCCCTATAGAGTGATCATGAGGATTGGTGAGGTGGCATATGAGTTGGAGCTTCCACCTGGAAGCAAGGTACATAACATATTTCATGTCTCATGCCTCAAGAAGGTATTAGGACAATAGGTGAAAAAACATATGGAGCTACCCCCGTTGGATGATGAGGGGAATTTGGTTCTTGAGACTGAGGCTTTTTTGGAGACCAAGGAGAGGAGATTTCAGAGCAGGACTATCAATGAGTATTTGGTGCGGTGGAGGAGTTTGCTGGATGAGGATGCCACATGGGAGGGTGAGCATATTCTACAACACCCCACATTATAATTTCTTGGGGACAAGAAACAATTGGGAGGGGATGACTGTGATGTCCCCTCTACTTAAATTCACCTAGAAACTACACAAATTTTCCAATTTTTGTTGGCATTATGGCTAATGTGTTGTCCTTGATGGAAAACTACTTAATTAAGATGTACTTGATGTCAACATTGATGACTTTGGAATTAATGCAGATTGGTACATATGCTATGAACAATGAAATGACAGTTCAGAGAAAAAATGATGTTAAAGATTAAGTTTGAGAAAGTATACGTGGATCCTATGAAGAAGGGTCACGTACATACATAGGTGTTGTAAGTGAAAGTCACATACAAAATAAGAACTAGGGTGATCTGGATACCATGGGTCTTTACCATGGTATTGACCCATAGTAATTGGAGCAACAAAGGTTATTTGATTCCATCAAATAATACTAACAAAATTACTAAGGGAATTACCTAAGGTATTGACAAATGCTAAAACTATATAAGGAGATGGAGATCAAGGTGTGAAGTGTGAAAGTAAATGATATATATATGTGTGATTTGATTTGGAACAAGTGTGCACTAAGGAGAAAGGAGGTGGTTCAAATCTGAAAGATCTGAAAGTGTTGTGAAAACTATTGAAAATACTTGTTTGATCTATTTATGCTTATAATGTTAAATCTTTAGCTATGATGATGGTTTGATTTAAATATAGTGAAGCGTGACAAGATATGGGTTTAAAAATTGCAACAAAGGTTTGATACAGTAAATCAATATCTATACGTTGTTTTGCTCATGTTGTATCGCGTACATATGCGGATCTAGTTCAGTGATGTAGCGTATAATTTCTGCTATATTAAACTCAGTATGTTGAAATATATATGCGAATGTTATGCATAGTAGATGTGCACATACAATTATTTTCTTTATGAAAGTCGTGTATATATAGTAGGGTTTGAAATACTTCTTGATGATGAAAGTTAATGAATTATGTTCTATTTGTCGTTGCCTATTAATCATGTCTCGATCTTGATGATCTGTGTATGACAGTGTTGATTGGGTTGAATCGAATATTGATTAATAATGATGCTACAATGCCAGGATCTATGATTGGTTCAGTGATCATTAAATAGTTTAATGATCTATGTATGGCCCAATGATTGATTTAGTGTTAGGGTAATTCATGATCTAGTGTTTAGTAGTTTGAGATCTGTATGAAGGTGTTACACAGAGGAAGTGCATATATACACGGGTTTTATTTAGAACAATGACGTACATATTTTGATGTTTATTTGTTTTGGTATAGTTCTACATTTAGTGATTTAATGCTTCAGAAATTCAGTTGATTCACAGTGCTTCAATAACTCAGATTTAGTTTTTTAGTTTGTCATGTTGGTTTGGGTTTATTGTTGGTATAGGTCAAATTTGAAAATGTGATGAAACGTGGCCTACAAATTGTTTGATGATTGTTTCACTGGTGAATCTAGTCTGAAACAATCTAAAAAGTGGTCCACAAGGAGCTGAGGGTTGTAACTTTCAAAAAAGGGGGTAGGAGCTCCCTTCTAGTAGGAGCCGGTAAACAAGTTTAGGGTGTTGTGGGTCCCTTCCAATGGGTGCTAGAAAATCAGTGGAGGTTGTAGCCTCCTGCATATGGGTGCCTGCATACTCATAAGGTTATGCATCAATAAATTTATTTATATAATAAGAAAGAAGACAAAGACATTGATGACGGTGGTTTTCTCCCACATTAGGTTTCCACCTAAAATACTAGTGTTCTATGTGTGTTTCTTATATGATGTGATTTTCAGTTTTTTTACTGCATACTCAAAAGTTATTTATTTACTGATGCAATGGTTAAGATAATCATTTGATGGAACACATGAAAAATTAGTAAACTGGATATACACAATTTTCCTTCTCTGAAGTCGCGTACATACGCAAGGTTATTTAAGAACAATGGTGTACAAAATTCCGTTTATGAAAGTGCAAATTAAAGTGAATTAAAATACTAATTCACCCCCCCCCCCCACCAACAATTTTGTCTAGTTATATTAATTTTGGCTCAACTTAGGATAAGAGGGTGGAAAAGGGAGAATCACTTCATTAGAAGCATAACCAAACATTGGAAAAAATGAAAGATTAAAATCACAGTGGGAAGTGGGGACTGCCCAAAAAGGGAATTCACACCCCTTAAGCTAGTACACACTTGTGGGAGGAGAAGAAAAGAGAGGCTACGCGAATTGGAGGAGAGAGAAGGAAGGTGGGGCCCTGGCCAACAAGTATAAGTATGAGGAGAGAGCTTCCATTTGGGGATTTTGATCATTTTTGCATTGTCTGTATTGTTCTCTTGAGCTACTTAGCCAAGACTACACAATGCTGCTTAGCACACAAGTTTTTCATGCGAAAATATCACCCTACCTTTGGTGGACTTCGAGTGCCAACCCTAGGAGGTCATCTACATTACATTGGGGAGTTGTTCTAGGATATCTTTCATGTGTTTTTGTTGATTTTCCTCAGAATACTTAGTGCAGTTGGAGAATTCACTCTTCTTGGGGGAGCTAGTAGTGGAGTAGATATTTTGTCAGGCTTTCAGGGAGAAATTTTGAATATTATTTTATGGAGATTTGGAGTACTAGCCGAGCTTATTTCTATGGGGATTTTTTAGTGATGTTGGCACATTTCCAGGGCCTACGCAAGCCTGCGCAAAGAAGTTTCTTGAGAAGTTCGTGGGGGCTAGGAGGATAGGCATTTGGGGCTGATTTGAGTTGGGATTTTATAGAGGCATCTAGAGGAGTGTTTGTCTAGGTTTTCTAGAATTTTGGAGGGATTTCTTGCATTATTCCATACAATGTATGTAGCCAGTCTCTTTGGGAAACTTGCACCACTTTGTGGGTTTTCAGGAGTCCATTCGGGTGGCCAAATCCTTTTTGGGTTTGGTGGAGTAGGGTGAGACAGGGGGTTTGCCGGAGTTTCAACTATTTTGGATGAGTTTGGAGCATCACACAACCATTTTTACACATCCAACAATTGCGTATTTATTGAACCAACACATGCATTTAAAATGGAGCTTGTACTTGCACTTGGGAAACCAAACTACACCTAGGTTTTTGACCAGCTTAGAGTAGCAAGCTCAGGTTCATCATTTTATCCATTGTACTCTCATATTTTGTTAATAAAATGACTTATCTCATATTACTCTATCTATTGTACTTTAGTTTGGATTTATTTTGAATTGCATGGCATCAATGTTGTGGTTTATCATTATACTTTAACAGTCAACATTACATTTACATATGTTTAACTCATATGCTAATTTTAATTTTATAATTAAAATAAAATAAAGTTAATTTCAATTAATTTTTATGTTTTTTTAATATTGAAAATAAGAAATGTATTATGACATAAGCATTTTTTATGGATATTTCCATTTACCAACCATATAATTTATATAATTACACTAGTTATTATTATTATTATATATGTATTAGGGTAGATACATACCATATAACTTAATTTTAAAAAAATTATATAAATTAACTATTCAAATTGCCCAACAACTCAATAAATGCGTGAGTAACTTGTGAGTTATTTGTTTCCTAACTAATCCAAGTTGTAAAATATTGGAAAATACACCTATCACATATAAGTGCCGAAAAAGGGAAAATAACCACTCATTTTGAATGATTTATGCAAATTTTTGTGAGTCCACGTTAAAGTCTTAGTCTAGACTTACTTACAAGGTGATTAGGAAAGTTTGTTTCTTAAACCTTAATACATATAGATCAAAAGTAATCATTTATTTCACACACAATGTTTAAGATATCAATTCATGATATTTTATACTCATGAATCATGATTATTATATTTTGATACTTGGTTTAGTGGGAAAATGACCGACTTATGCTATGCTTATATAATTTATAATTTTAATAGAGAACATGCCACCTTTTTATATTCTTTGACCACTTGTAATGCAAGCCCATAATTAATAGAACACAGAGCGTGACACTGTGGCATGGGTATAGGATAAATCTAAAAATATTTGCTTACCATACTAGTTTATAGTTTGTGAAATTGGTTGGTAAATTTTTCTTTTTTTTAATTGAAATGAACAATGCGTAATATTATAGAGTTGTTAATTTTTTTAGTCCCTGACGCAGGCACTGTGGGACTATAGTAATCGAAATGGTAGCTTTAGCATTAGTCTTTGCGGCATGTAACCTATGTTTTTAAGGTGTTAAAATTTTTTTAACCAATAAAATATATGATTATTTTCTGAAAACTAATAGTGTTTTTTTTCATCTTATTGGCCTCTTCCCGAGGCAGAGAGGCCAAAAGCATGGGTATTATGTTATATATTTGATTATGTTTGAGGGCCGCAAACTAATGCTAACATTACTTCCCCCCGTATTAAATTTTATGTGGTTTATTTAGGAAAATATGCATATATATTTCGTATTAAATGTTATGTGGTTTATTCAGGAAGATATGCATATATATTTCGTATTAAATGTTAGGTGGTTTATTCAGAAAAATATGCATATATATTTCATATCATAGTCATATCGTAACCCAAACCCAAACATTGTCGTGTCACGAGTTGTGAGAATGTTAGCCATCTGCATATTTCATATCGGATTCATCTCGTAACCCAAACCCAAACGTTGTCATGTCATGAGTTGCGAGCATGTTAGCCATATGTGTAGGATTCCCACAACTACCAATCCCATGTTTATCCCTGATTGAAGCTTTTTTTATCCCTTTTTTGAAGCTATGTTTATCCCCTGTTCGAAGCTTTGTTCAAAGAGCGAGGCTGCAACTCTCTAATGAACCCCAAAGCTAAATTTTAATTGGGGCCTCCTAGCTTTATTTTTTAGACAGAAGCGGCTACCCTAGGCTTTTTGGTGCTGAGAACCATGGAATATACCCGTCCTTTGAGGAATTGGTTTGAGGCATTGGATTTCCTTTTCCTCTTACACGATGAGATGCAGCCACCCTGACTCCATGGCAACGACGTCCACACCGTCTCCACATTGTGACAGTAAGCTTGTACGGTAGCGCACAACTTCCCTTTGCACAAAGTTTGTGTGAGAAATATTTTTTAGGTAAGAGTGTCGATGATTTCCCTTCCTTTCCATGAAGTCTGCACAAGGAAATCCTTCCTAGGTAAGGGCGCCGACATAAGGCCTTTACTGGTCCTGGCTCACTAGATCTAATTATTTACTGGTATTGGATCACTGGCTCTAATTCTTATATTGGCAAAGATGATACAAATATTTCTTATTTTGATGAAGATTCTAAATAACTTGATACTTTGCTTGATTTAAATGAATATTGCCAAAAAATAGGAAACTAGCTCTCTTACCTTTTCCGATGTTGCATAAGCTGATTGTTGCAGTGCATCTCAATCAAAATCTGTAATTGATCTGCTTTTACCCATGTATCTAGTAGATATAATAGAACTAGGTCACTTGCTAGATTTAGAATTGGAAGGGAAGGAGCGTTGGATTTGATGCCACCTATGCTTCTATTATAACATATTTTACGAGATTTGGAACTTCTACTAGCTATGTCGGAAAAACCGCAGCTACTTTCACTAGATAAACCAATCCACTCACTGAAGAGAAGTCGTTCCCACTACAAATATAAGCCTTTCAAATCAACCATTCAATTAGGTCATTCTGTTCTCCCAATGCACTTTGTCGTTCACTCACTACATGAAGCTGCACCGTGTTATGTCTTCCTCCAGCCGGGGTGGATTATCCCACACAAGTGTCTTGTCCTAAGTGCCTCAACGTGAGGAAGCTCGAAACTGAGTAGGAAGAGAGACCAACAAGGAGGGTGAGACTAGAGGTATGGCGTGAAAGATAGAAATACATATTTCCTTAATCAACAACTTCATATACAAGATCTACTACTACAGGGTAAATATCTGTTACTCGTGCCTCTATTACTTGTGTTGCTGGTGGTTATATATATGCTATTGGATCTCGATCCGTCTCAATGACCTATGAGAGGGAAAATCTATGAAAGGCTAGTTAAGTATGTGCAAAATATCAGAAAAATCAGTGCTTTCCACACTTTTCCCATCAGAATAAGCCCGTGTAAAAGAGTCACAGGCAAGCGAAAAGCCATTGGTATTAAATGCGTCTCTGACAGGCCTATAGCTGAGATACTAGGACTGGGACTTACTGATAGGTTTTTCAACGTTTTTTCCTAGCAAGATGATTATGGACGGTTTGTAGGTTTCCTGGAGACCTCAAACTGTCCAAAGTTTACGTGAGAGAACATCAAATATGCAACTCCACGCGTAATGCATGCAAGTGGAACAGACACCACGAATGTTTTATTCTATAAAGAGTGTTTTTTAATTATATTTCTTAAAATGTTTTGAATTACATACTAATATTTTTATTAATATATTTAATATTCTATTAACATATTTAATATTTTTGGTTTTCTGGTTCATACTTTTTCTTAGCCTATTTTGGAGTGGGTGATTCACAATCTTGCCAAAGCACGCTTTATCACTCATCTATGACACATATGGTGCCTACCACACATTGACTCGATTTTTAGAGGGACTCTACTAGAGCCAACCCTGAAACTACCTGGTAGAAAAGACTCTTAATGCTTGAAGAGCTTTGAGGGATGATGTTTTGGAAAGTGAACGACTTGAAATTCATGGAATAAAACTTCCACTCTCTCATTGTTCCCTATAAACATAACTTTACTGTGCATTTCTCCACCTCCTTTCTGTGGTGGGATATCGGTGAAGCCAAAAACAGTCTCAAAGCCACACGAGCATCTTGAAAATATGCAAAAGGTCAGTCGTTAATACAAGCTGTTGCCATGAGGACACAAAGTTGAATGCGAACACCAGTGGTTTGCATATTAATGGTTCTAAAGCTGTCATGGAGTTATTTTTGGAATGGAACATGTTTTCTCTCTAAATGTTGTCCTGATTTCCAATGTCTCTGCTTTGCTAGTTGGAGACGATCTCTCAAGTGTTTTCAATATCATTTTCTCCTAGCATGGCCTTCAGGTTCTGCTTACTTTTAATATATTAATTGAGAGAAATAGGTCACAATATTTGTGAAAAAACACATAATTTTTCTAAAATTGCAAGTTTTGTGACAAAATGCACAAACTATAGATTTACTGTTACAGAAGTTGAAGGTTCACATATTTCTTATATCATGATTATTTTTAAGAATTCCATAAATCCATAGCTTTTAGTTGAATTAAGAGTTTTATGTTAAATTATTATTATTATTATTGTTTATTTTACATTAATTGAAAAATATATGTGGTAAATGTGATTTTTGTTTAATTATGGATTATTAGCTTTATTATAATAAAATAAATAAATTTGATTGCATGAAATCAATGAAGTGATGGAATTATTATTTAATAATGAAAATGAAAAGGTTGAAATATTTTATGTTGTAAATTATAATTTATGTATGTTATTTAATAAAATAATATTTGTTGACAAGGAGTTTGAAAGAGAGAAAAATAAGTATGACCAACTTAAAATAGTCAACGGGTAATGATAAATGTGTCTCCAATTAAATTCAATAAGCTAGAATAAAATAAAGTAGAAAACAATACATCAAAAGAAAGAGAATGTGTCAAAATAATGAAAGAGTACAAGCTTATATTATATAGTTAAATATGTGATACTTTTTGGGAAAAGCCAGTGATATTTTGTGTCTTCTATTATATTTTTATGTAGAGGATAAAAAATTAAATGTAGATTATTTATTTGCATAATAATATCAAAAAAAAAACTGAGTTTCATCGTTTATGTAATGATATGATTTATTCAATAAAAATTAATGATTTCACCAAAAGGTCTTCAATCATTTTGATTTTGATTAGATACACGACTTTTTTTAGGGGTTTTGGCATTCTTATGCCATGGCATGCACCACAGGAGGTGACACATCGCCATCCTAGCACAACATAATAAAGGGGGCAAGTGATATACTTCCCCACACTCTCAAAATACGAACTCCAAATCCCTTGTAGATCTGTCTCCATAGCCCGATCATCTTGATGGGGAAAAGGAAGGAAGTGGAAATTTGTTTCATGCCTATGATCAAAGAACACATATACCCCCTAAAAGGAGACACCTTAGTCACTTTTTTTCCAAAGGTAGTTGTAGAACCCAAGTATAAATAATAATCCAACTGCATTAAATAATATATCTAGTTATAATCCAAGTGCATCAAATAATATATCTAGTTCATGCAGGATCACACCTTAATGGAAAGTTCATAGGGATATAGCCCAATGAAAAAACCCTAATATAGTGGATCTAGAACAAATGGAAAAAAATGTAGATTGATCTAGAATTGGGGAAAAAGGCTTCTTCACGGTCATATTCTCCAACTCAGAAGATATAACAAAAGAATTTGAGAAATAGTCCATACTTCTTCAAATCTACAAGTATCTATCCATGCTTTTGGAGAGAGAGATTCCACCATGAAAATGAGGATTTTTGGCATCCCCGGTGTTACACAGAATTTTGTCATTGTCCCTACAATCCCCATCTTGCCCATTGGAGGGTCGTTTCTATGACCAATAAGCAGTGTCATGCCTTGAAAATACCATCATTGCATCCCTTGCCATGAGGACAACAATCCTTCTGTTGATCATTTCCTGAGCAGACCACTAAAAACACCTGTTTTTGCCTTGGCGCTGGTAGCCCATTATGCCCTCGTGCTAATGAGGAAAATTAACACTGAGCCCGTGCCAGTTGGCGCTCTGTCCCAATTATGCACCCGCGCCAATCTATTTATGGAATTTTTTTTAAAAAAAGAGGCAAATTTTTTATCACAAACAACTTCGTGGATGAGTCATAGGAAGTGGTTCGACTGAATAACCACGCCCTTCCTCCTTTGGCCTCTTGTTTCCACATTATGGGGAAACCTCCCAAGGGATAAGGCCTCCCTTCCACTATTGTAGGGATCCCAACCTCCTCCTCTCCTCTATAAATATAGCCATCTTCCATTGATGTGCTGGTTGAACAGGTTATAGCTGAATGGTTGAACATGTTGGGGTGAACATCAGCTAAATGGCTGAAGGTTTGAACATGTTCTAGCTGAACTGGTAGGAAGGAAACTATAGCCGGGTAACATTTGAGAGCCAAGCCAAAGAGAGAGAGCTTCGTCCAGATTCCTGACAGGCTTTGTTGAGACATGCTCCACTGTCAGCTCCGCCGAAGGAAGATCATAGCGTCAGAGCTTTTGGTTGTAATCTCCCTTTTGTCATTTATAATATAAGCGACTCTGATTATGGTTCCATTCATGTGTTCATTTCCTTATGTAATGCAATGAATTATATTCTCTCTGACTGATATATGGTTACATGCTTTAGATTTTACGTTGAATGTTGTTGTTTCCTTGCACGTGTACAGGTGTTTGGACATGTCGAACGGAAGGATTGTGATTTTTCAAGCGAGGGACGGGAAACGTCATATTTTCTTCAACGACAACTGCGTGGGATTTGAGGTAGGCTACTTATCACAATCTTGGTATTTTTGTAACTAGGAACCAACGTCATTGCGTGACTTGATTGTTGCTAGACCCGATCTGAGCTAGTAGGGATCGCCTCTGTCCACAGAGGGGATTTACCTCTTCAACAAACTGGCGACTCCGCTGGGGAGAGTTAGTTGGAGTTAGTCTTTCTTATTTTGGTTGTTTTTGGCTTTTGAGTGATTTACTTGCTCTTATGGTTCGCCTCCTTTGGTGTCAAACCCCTGTTCAGCCCTAGAAGATCAGATCTGACCTCTGCTTTTCCGAAATTTTCATATTTTCATGGTTGGCTTCATTGGCGCGGTTTCCACCCTGACAGTCATGCCCATTGGCGAATGTTGCCAGTTCATCACTCATGCCATCCCCTGTCTGGCCCTGATTACAGCTAGACAGTCATGCCATTTCCTATAGGTGCTAGGGTTTTCCCTTGTTCGGGAGTTTTTTGGTCAGTACTTTTGCTTCTGGGTTATTTTTATATTTTTCTTGAAGTGGCGAGTCTGCTCTTGGTTGGGAGAAATTATTTGTTTTTTCATTTTCAAGCATTGGCGCTTGTTTTCAGTTAGCAACCCGCGCCAATTGGGCATTGGCGCCAGTTGTCAGTGAGCAAGTCACGTCAGTTGGCACTAGTTTCACCCACAAAAGTCGTGCCAATTTCAAGGTGTGTGAAAATTAAGATTTTTTCCCTATATCCTTCACCAGTGTGTCTTTCCCTTCCGGTCTTTTCTATGTATGAGCATAGATCACATTGCTCATTGTTCAGCTGAAATGTATTCTTTCCATGATTACTTGATGTAAAAGGGAATGAATGCCTTGTTTTGATCTCATGCTTTGGAAGTCCTTTTTGTGCTTGACCTCATATGTCTTGTAGCCTTTTGAAGAATTTCGTTACAAAGTGTTTAAAACAACGATTGCATTCTTAGTGTGGTTTTGCATCCTTTTTGCATTCATCCTTCCATTAAGGAGATTTGTGTTCATTTAGTTCGTCTCAAAGTTTTCTTTTCATTAGAATGCATTAGATCACATTGCATTGATTTTTTTTTTTTTTTTGAGATTTATCATTGAACTTAGATTACATTGTTTAATGATTGAAAGCTAAAAATTGCATTGAGTGCATTCTCTTTCATTAAAAGCATGCATTAAGTATATTCTCATTTCATCGAAAAGTGCATTGAGTGCATTCTTATTCTTTCAAAAGAAAAAGGAAATGTGCATAGATTAAAATTGCATAGTTTTTAGAAAAGAGGATTTTGCATAGATTACATTGCATTATTCGTGTCGTTGAATGTTTGAGATTTCTTTTGGATAGTGAAAGTCATCTAGTTTGGAAAAAGTTTCGTTTTCAGTATTTTGTTGCATCATTGTTTGAAGTTCTTCCCTCAACTAGATAGCATTCATCGAGTTGAAAGATTTCTTTTCTCATATAGCTTCATATAGGAGATTGTCAGATGACATGCGATAGGGCCTTGAAATTGAAACCTAATTCAAGATCAACCATAAAATTTATTGAATTAACCTAAGGAAGCATTGAAACCTAATGAAACATTTTAGTGATCTAGGCTAGAGACGTGTTCCGGCGTCTTTAAACCTAACAGTTGTCGCTCGCCATCTGGCTTCAGACAGCGCTAGTACGGACTTGTGCTCCTTGTACCGTCGAGTATATAACGGGAGACCCCACTAGGTTGCAATCCTGTTATCCATAGGAAGTCGAGTCTGCCGCCTTGTAACCGTGATACACCAAACACAGCATTTGGGGAGACTACCTGCACATACGGAAAGTCCTTGGTCATTTCTCTTTCATTTTATCACCAAGGTGTATATTGCAGTTCACAGAAACTTGGTACACCTCTTACCTAGATTACCAGATTAGTCAGTTTGATATTTACTGAATCCCTAAATTTGAAAAAATCGTCAAGCGCTTGTCCTTTCATGCTTGTTTCCAAAATAAAAGTGATAGAGTCACCTTTCGCCTGTTTCTTGACTCTTAAAATATGAAATGATAGAGTTTTGTTTCAATGTTTTAAAAATTAATTACTCACGAAATATTCTTGGTTAAAGTTAGTTTCCTTAGGGTGTTGTTGTAAAGTTGTTTCTAATGGCAACTTTTCCGGAGTTCACCAACCAAGGAATCCCCTCCGATGGGAATCTTGGTCCTTTTCCTGCTTTTGGGAATGTTGGTGCTCCTTATATGGCAACGTTGTCCCTTCCTAGGTTAACTGTTGGGTTTCCTGTTTGGTTGTTTTCAACCTTTGTGGTCCCGAATGTCCCGACTACTGTTCAATCAGTTCCTTCTCCTGGACAACATCATGTTGATTCCAAGGTGGACCTCTCCCATTCTTCGTCTGTTTCTGCGTCCTCTTCATCTACTTCGCCTGGTGAAAGTCTGGATTTGAGTAACCAGGTGGCTAAGAAGAAGAAGAAGAATACAAAGAAGAAGAAGTCTGATAAGAGAGAGGCTAAGGCTGCAACTACTTCTTCTAAAACACCTCCTCTTGATAAACCTTCCAACCCTTTGCGGAAAGTTAAGTTCCCTTGCATGTTGTGCCAGGGAAATCATCTTCTTCGAGATTTCCCTAGCATTCCCAAGATACTTGAAGTATGTTCCAACGGTCGTCCACCGTTGGCTTTGGCTTCCGGGAGTCAGGTTGAGGGCACGTCTTCAGCTAGTGCTGGTAAAGGTCGTAAAAAGAAGCGTAAGCTTGCCAATCCTTGTAAGTTGTGTGAAGGGCACCATGCCATTCATCTTTGTTTGTATATGGATTAAGCCAAGAAAGTTTTGGACAAATCGATTGTTTCTGCACCATGCCTTTCTGCTGGTTACAAACAGCTTTCTTTGAGTCCTTCACCAGTTGATTCAACGATTAGTCAAGAGTCATCCTTGCTTGATCCCGCTCCCCTGGAAATTCACCATCATGAATCCATCCCTGACCAACCATTGGTCGTAGGATTGGTTGAGCTGGCCCCGTTTGTAGTGCACTAGGTATTTTCTGTTGAGAGTGGATCTCACAACCATCAGGTTCTTCTTGTTTCTTTAGATTCCTCAGACTTGGAGAAAGATTCTCCTGTCCCCATACCTCAAGAAGCTGCTCCTCCGCCTCCCGTGATGGAGGTCCTAGAGGATACCCCTCTCGATTCCATGATGGACGTCGTGGAGGATGCTCCTTATTCTTCCATAACACCAGGGGAAGACCATCTCAGTTCGATGGTACCCCCTCCAAGTAGTTTGGTCGCTTCCTTCGATTGGAGTCGATTTTCTGGACATCGCCTTCCGTCTTATGTGCCTTTTGATATAACGGTACAAACCTTTGATCTGGTCATACCCAGCACCATTAGAGATGAAGGCGCATCTATTATTATTTTATCCTCAACTACTTGGCAAGATTTTGGTTCGGTGGCGCAGAATTTGTTAGCATTTAACATAGGAACCAGTCAACCGTTAGGGATACTTCTGAAGTTGCCTATTACTTTGGGAGGGAAAACTGTCTATATAGACGTGATGGTTGTTCCAGGCCCCTTGGATTTCAATTTAATCTTGGGCCGCGATTATGCTTATGCCATGGGAGCACTTGTCTCCTCCCTCTTTCGTGTGATGTGTTTTCTGCACCAAGGTCAAATCGTGATCATCGATTAGCTTGCATTCTTTGGTCCGGATATGGCAGCTAGTCTGCCATCGTCCCTCCCGGATCTTTATCCATTGGTTGTGTCATCCTCGCCGCATGTCAATCATGTGGCTACCTGTCCTGTGCCCGTATTCAGTGATAGTGCCATTGTGCATCAGGTGTTGGGGGCATTGGGTCCTGATTTCCGAGATGTGTTCCTTCCATCGAACGAGAAAATCTTGGAAGCCATGAATTCTTATTCATCATGATGAGAGGTCCGTCGGAGAATAGTTCGTTTCCTTGTGTCAATCTCCTTAAAAAATGAAACAATACCGTCGGAGCACAATTCGTTTTCTTGTGTCAAGCTCCTTAAAAAATGAAACAAGCTCTATGGAGCACAATTCGTTTTCTTGTGTCAAGCTCCTTAAAAAATGAAACAAGCTCTTTGGAGCGCAGTTCGTTTCCTTGTGTCGAGCTCGTTAAAAAATGAAACAAGGTCATTTGAGAATAGTTCTTTTAATGTGTCAAACTCGTTAAAACAATGAAACATGTGTCTTTGATAAGTTCTCGTAAAATCCTAGTCAAGTCTTTCTCTTGGTCTCGTAACTTGAACCTTCACTCCTTCTGCCTTTCATATGGATTGAAGCTTGGGGGGCATGTACC
The DNA here is from genome assembly GCA_034641835.2 of Pinus albicaulis. Taxonomy (NCBI): domain Eukaryota; kingdom Viridiplantae; phylum Streptophyta; class Pinopsida; order Pinales; family Pinaceae; genus Pinus; species Pinus albicaulis. The sequence goes on from CM076584.1 coordinate 703,957,677, forward strand.
TCGAATTGAGTCACCATGCTGGGGGCATGATTAATTTTTCAAGCATAGTTTGTTTCCGTTTCAAGCTTGTGTAAAAATGAAACCCGTTTCAAGCACAGTTTATCTTTGTTTCAAGCTTGTGTAAAAATGAAGCCAACTTCAAGCAGAGTTTTTTGATTTCAAGCTTGTGTAAAAATGAAACCATTCCGATTTTACCTCTCGTGATTGCCATTTTATTAGCTTGTTTTCTTAGATGAGCCTTGGTTTTCTCATTCCACCGTCACTATCTGCTCGGCCGATCATATGCCTTCACTTGGTTTTTTTACCCATTCCTGAGGAACCGCTTCAATGAGTGGTCTTGTTAGACAACCTCTTAAACTTTATTTTTTCTGAGCAGTTCCATCATTACCGGAAATAGTTGCCACCTATTATACCACTCGTTCCTTCAGGAGGAGTCAACTTTCAGCTCTTTTCTTACTCTTAAAAATTGAAAAGATTGTCGAGACTCTTGTCATTTTGAACTCGTTAAATGGCTGCGAAAGGATATCTACCCAATATACATTTACCCCTTTTTCGGGTTGGGGTAGATTATTTACGAAAAAGGAATACCCTAGCCTATCGCGACTAGGAGGTTCTCTCAAACATAGTTTTCTACCTTTTCGGATCTGAGGGACTATCTACGAAAAGGGACTATTGGAGTTTTCTTTTCCGCTGTCTTTTCAAAATATTTAAACATGAAAAGACGCCGAGTTCTTCCTTTGTCAGACTCGTTAAAACCTGATGACATCGAACTCCATTGTAATGACATTACTCGAGTTCCTCCTTCTTAGGGCTCGTTAAATTTACTAGGTTGGATTTGTCTGAAGGATAAACTTATATCACAAGCATATGCTATCCCCTTCAAGCTTGTTTCCAAAAATAATTGGGGTGCTCGCCAGAAATGGTGGGGGAAAATGGAACCAGTATTATCATTGTGTCGGCAGTATGTCGCTCTTGAACATGGCACTTGTCTGCATTCGTGTCGAGTTAGGGACATCTCATCTCGTTATCTGCTTGCCTCCGTGGGTTTTGGTAATCTCTTTTGACCACTCATCTGCTCTTTGCCACGTCACCATGACCTTAGATCCTTTGATGTCAAATACTACCAAATCCAATGTTGTGACATCGATATGTTCAAGAGAAGTTGGCCTCTACAGTTTTCAACCTCCCTCTGATTCTCTGAGGATCTTGATTCACAAACATTATGTCCCTCTGTCTCGTGTTGATGATGTGGGAAACATTATGGCCCACCTTCAATCAAGGTCACTTCCTGTCGACTTCAGCTCATTATCCAGGAGGTTGGTCTAGAGACTCCCTTCAGGTACCTTGGAGCCTGCATGCCTCGATGGCAGATTCTTCACATTCGACGCAAGGTTTTCATTATTGACCTTCAATCGGATGACTCTGCGGGTGTTCGACGCCAGCTCACTGTTCTCATTTCGTAGATTGTAATTTATGTACCTTGAGGGCCATCCTCATTATTGGTGGTTTCTCTCGTGTCTGTTAACGACTTTCATTATTGGCCGGTAATCAGACAATGTTCTTTCATTTTCAACTTCAACTCACTTATTCACATGCTCAAACTTGTACTCTGTTTGGGTCGAGATGGAGCGCAAGACCCTCGATTTTGTCTGATGAAATCCAGGCTGCAGATTCTTTGTGGATTATCATGATTAGTTACATGACTCATTTGACTAGATGGCTGCGACCATACCTGAGTCTACTTTTTGATCCTTCTTTGCTGGATGGCTGTGTCCAAACCTTGGATCCCAGTTATTGTACACTCTATTATGGATGGTGTTATCACTCAAATTTTCCTTGAAGTTGTTGGGAAGATGAAAGGGGTCCGAGGTAACCACAAACCAACTTTTAGGTACAGAATCTAGCTAATATGTACCCAGAGAGGGCTCTCTCTTTATGTTTTAGCTTTATTTTGAAAGATATTAGGCTAGTTATAAAAATTTATGGATTTTGATTGTGTTTGGGTGATGGAATTCAATAGCAGAGGGGTAAGACTGAGTAGTTTAGGCCATTGGGCTAATGGAGTCAAAGAAAGATGGCTTAATTGGATTTAGTTTTTTTAACAAGGGATGGTTTCACAGGGCAAGGTAGTCAAACAGGGAACAAATAAAGATTTAAAATGAATGGAATGGACTCAAAATGGGTGAAGGGAAATTAAGAATCCTTCAACATATTCAAAAGAGGGAACTTGAATGATTATTAATAAAGATAAATTTAGAATTCTTTACCAAATAATCAGAATGAACAAACTAGGAAATAGGAGCAATTAAGAATTCACTGTTCATACTAGTTTAGAGGAAAACATTAAGAATAACAATGATTGAAAACAGATTGCACTCAAGCACTTTTTGAATTATTCTTTTTCGTTTATCATTCAGATATGAAACATAGATGGTATAATAAACAAGGAAAACTTTTAAAACATAAGAGATAGAAGACTTATGATCTGGTGTCTGACTCAAGAATCCTGTGAAAAGTCCTTTGCATCAATTCTTTGCCCAGCTAGCCATGCAAAATTTGTCCAACAACACTTTATTCCAAATAATCAGTATTACAACAAAGTCTAAGAATCCACCCCCCTAATACTTTAATTGAGGGAGTATTTATATAAAAAAATACAAAAAATATCTCCTAACAGAGTGAGATATATTTTAGGATGACTCATGAATAAGTTACAAGAAAATACAGACATATAGTCTCGTAGATACAAGAAGTAAACCGATGTTTTGCTATTCCTATTTTTGTGAGTGTGCTAGAGGCAGGCCCTATGATTAGGCTTGCTGCTGTCTTCTTTGGTAACTCTGTGCTGGCTGCCCTGTTTTACTGATACTCTTTACCTGTACTAATACACTTTGACTTGTTTTATCTCTATTTATCCCTTTTACCATTACTTACTGTAGTAAATAACCAAAATTCATCCAAGGATATTTTTTACAAAAGGTCCAACATGTCTTCCCACCATTGTGCTTCTGGTATTCTGGTTCTTTGAAGCTTTCTCAGGGTCTCATTAGTTTCTGTGTATCTAAAAAAGGTAGGCTGTATTGGAAATAAATGTTTCACCTCATGTTTGAGATAAAAGAAGTTTTCCAGACTGTCATAGAGAACTTTTCCCTCAGGCAATGCTTTTGTTGCTGATGAAATTGTCGATGGACTTGCCTGGTTGTCTGCATACTTATTCAATTTATCAACATAGCTTTGATGACTCATTAGTTTGTCATGAGTAACTAAAGGACTTGGCAACCCTTTACTTTGCAAAATATCAAATCTGTTTGTAAAAGAATTGATTTCTTCCTGCATATCATAGCACCTTCTTTCTAAGTTTTGCATCAGAGTTCTTTTAGTAAAAACCTTTTTTACCTCTAAAATTGTCCCTGTTCTGTCTTGAATGCCCAACTCTTCAAGCTGATATTTGTTCTTGGTATTTAAAAACTGTATGAGCTTGCTGGCTTCTTCAGGCATATTTCCTAATTATTCCCTTGCCTTTTGAACTTCTTCTAGAGCTAGTTTAACTAAATCATTTTGCTCATACATTATTTGGATTGATGGCCAGACATCATCTATTGATTGAATGATGTTGTCCCAAAGAATTTCCTTGATTTCGTTCAAAGGTTTCTCCAATGTGAGATCCTTTTCTAATGCTTTCACCAAATTTTCTAACCTTTTGATTTTTGTTGTCTTTTCTGCAACATTTATCTGTGAGAGATCATACTTTTGTTCCAAGGTAGTAAATTGTACCTTTGCTTTCTAGAGCTCTGTAACTTGGAGCTTCAATTCCTCCATTGATTTTATTAGTTCCTCTGTACTCAAATTGGCAGTGTTGCCCTGTGCTAGTCCTATTGACTGCCCTGTTGTTTTTGTACCTGTGACCACTTCTACTGTGGCTGCTGTGATGTTTGATGCTAGTGTTGTCCCAAGGGTAGAAGGGACTGTTGTTGAGACTACTGGTATCACGTTGGGAGGCTAAGAGGTCGACTCTCCCTACTTGTCCTTTAATGCTTTTTCAAGTTCTTGTTCAGTCTCATTCAATTGCTCATTAAGTTTTAAGAGAAAATCCATCAATTCTTCTTCAGATTTTTGCTTTATGACCTCAGCAGTTTGTGGATGCCTTGAAGGTGGCAACTTTAGTTGTTTCCTTAGGGTTGCAATATCATCATCTTTATTTTTGATCAAGGCTTTTGTAGCCTTAACATCTTTGGGATTATGACCCAATCCAATAATTATTTCTTCCAAAGATTTTATTCTGTTATCCTTGGCCTGGGAGGAAGCTTTTTCCAGATGCAGTTGAGCAGTGGTATTATCCAAGGAATTTTGTAATCTTTGGGCCACCATTGAATTACCAGTCAAGGTTGAATAAATCATCTCTCTAGTTTGTTTATGCAATTCAATCTGATCCAAATGATGAATATCCTTTTCTATGACTTAAAAATTGGTTCTAACATAGTCTGCTGCTGTTTGAGGCTACTGCACTTTAGGCTTGAAATGACTCATCACCATTTTACCTTCCTGGATGTCATAGGCTGACATCAATCTCCATTGATTTTTCGGGGCCATATTCAAATATTGATTATAAACTTGAAGTCTTAATGGATTATTTCTGAATTTTATGTTTATAAATGTCTTCTTAATATCCCAAGCATCCTTCACTGGTGGTCTAAAGGATGATACCTTTGCACTTTGTTGTCTTTCTAGCTCCTTTCTCTGTGAGTTGGTGGATGTCTCATTGATTGTGAATGTTTGCTGGCTGTCTAACCCTTCTCTCCTCTGACTATCGGTGGTCTCTTCAACAAATTATTCTTATGAGAGAGGATTCAATATTTTCCTTTTGATACCAGGCTGTTCTGAAGGTCCACTGATAGGGGTAGTTGTTTCTACGTCTCTCTTTTTACCTTTTTCCTCATTTAGGGGAGTTTGCAAGATTGGAGTTTCTGGCACATTGATCTGAGTGGGAGAAGTCTGTATTTGGGCCTGCTCCTTGGAAGTTTCAGGTTGCTCAGACATTATGAATTTCTCTGTGGCCTGTGTAATGGTCTCTTTTTCCTTACCTTTGTATGTTGTTGTGGCTGGTATGCTGGTTTCTTGTAAATGTTGCTGAGAGGTTCCAGCAGAGGAAGGACCAATCCCTGATCTTCGTACCTGCCCAAAATAATCTAGGTCAAGTATTTTCTCAAGATCTCTCATAACATTCTCGACATTGACATGTTCACTATCCTTTTCTACTAGGGTCCCTTCCATCCATTCATCCATGTTTGCAAATCGTTCAATCTATGGAATCCTATGGTGAAGGTATGGTGACAATCTGTTTTTCATTCTCCTATCACATATAAAGTTGTTAGGGTCATAAGGTACCCACTAAAAACTTTTTTGCAACTTGAGATAATCTTCTAGAATTATTTTTGCTTCTTTCCATGCATCTCTAGTATTACAGACAAAAGGGCCTAATTAACTTTTGATTCTGAGCTGATCTTTCTTCTTGGCATGATAAAAATGGACTAGTTCTGAATTTATCATTTGTCTGAAGTATTCTAAGGCAAAGAGCCTCATCGGAACATACTTTGGTAGCTTGAAAGGATAGAGCTCACACCCATATATCCTAATTTCTGTATGGTTTTTGTATAGGTACCAATAACCTACCCTGTATTGCTTGGAGATTTGGAGGATTTTCTTCATATCACTATTAACCCTAGGAGGGGAAAATCCTGTTAATAAGGTGGTTGCTGGGTGAAAAAATAGGTCAATGAATTCATTGTAAGAGTAAGGGGACTCAAAGGAATTATGGAAGATTGCAGACTAGAAGATTATAGACCTTGGATTTCCTTTGGTGTCAAGTTTCATGACAGGGAAGGGGAAATTCTCTGACTGATAATAGAGCATAAGATGGTATATAAAAGTGGAGTATTTGAAAACTCTTTCATTTTCCAGTCTTATGAACTGGTCATGAATCTTATCAGCAATGTAAGAAGCAAAGTCATATTTGACAGCAGGGGGCTGTCCAAAGTAAAAATTGACAACAACACTAGGGTTAACTTATCAATGTATTCACTAGTGTTGAATCCGATTACTGAAGATATCATATTCACTATGAGTCTGCCCATATCTGTGAAAAAGGTATGTCCATAAGGAGGGGGGCCTTTGGGTTGATGTTCTTGTAGCATGAAAGTTTGACAGAGGCGATTTTGTTCTTCTTGGGATAACTTTGTGGATTTTTCAAGTAAATCTCCCATGGAAAGGGGAGTCAGGGCTTGACCGGGATGAAATTGTAACATTTCATTGATGGATTGAGTGGTTATTGGAAAAAGAATGGTTTGACTTGGGGACATAATTGCTCGTTGATTAGGGTCATAATTGGCATGGCAATGATAAATTATTTCAGGAAAGACATGGACTGAGGGTAGAAAATACATTGGAAGATTGGATTCCCACAGTCCAAAAATATCAAAGCCATTCAAGTGAATATTTATGCTTTGGAAAAAGATTCTCAGAGGATTTTTGCTACAGGTGAGGTCTTTTATCTGGAAATCCCTATCCGCCAGTGGCAGATAATCTAAATCTTTATGGGGGGCATTCAGAGGTGAAAAATTCAAAGCTGCAGAGGTTTCCATTTCTGGTTCTTGTGGATTCAGAAAGGAATTTGGGTTTTTAGTGGAAAAATGGGAAAAATTACAGGTCTGGGAACTTATGGGGTGAAACAAAGACCGAATTGTACTATTTTTTAGTCTTTTTATGTGGAATTAAATTAAAAACCAAGACTTGTAGGGTTCGATGGAAATTGGATAAATACCTGTTTCGGGAAGTGAATAGTGAGGAAACAGGTGCAGGCAATTGCTGACTGGTTCAGCTGAAAATCGTTTGGCAAAGTGGTGGTTGGAAATCTTCAACAACTGATTTTTACGTTTTTGCATGGGAACAATGGTTGCAACATAAAATGATGAAAATACGTGCATTATTTTGTTTTATTCACAAATTCAAGGTTGGCGGGGGTTTTTTTATTTCGAACGGATGACGTACATGGGAAATGATAGTTTGTCGTATGCGAAGGGCGGTAAGCGGTATGTATCGCACCGCTTTTGGGGATGGGTGGTATTTGACCGGGAGCCAACGATTCCATACATCTTGTGACGCGTGGCAAGGCACTGTTCGCAAAACCATTCCACGATCATGCGCTATTGTTCAGTCATGGAGGGCCATGCGATATGGATTACAGTAGTTGGATATGGAAGGGTTAATCAGACGGTTATCGGGGAGGCCAGATGATGGGAGATTAATAGGCCCAATATAATCAAAGATTATTTAATCATATCAGGAGCAATATGGTTAGTCGGGTAAGTTATTAATTAACCGTGGGGGTTAATTAATCCTTATTTTAATGTTAATGCCGAATTATGGTTATAGTTTAACCAAGGGGCGGGATATGTAATATTTGGGGGTTTTTGTATAGTTATAGTAATACAGGAATGGGTAGATTTTATAGGGGAATTAGATAATATAAGTTAAAAGTTAATATGTCAAAATGAATGAAAAAGCGCTAAGTATAAAAACATTAGGATTGTGTATTTAACTTAGGCTTAAATTAGAAAGGGTTTTTATGGGATATTGTGCCATTTTTCCTAAATAAAATAGGATTTTACTTAGGAAAAGATTTATGGAAATAAATGAATGACTTATGGATGGTTTTAAGTACTTAGGCCTTTTAAATTATTGGGCCGAGGGTCCGGTCCCTCCAAAATTCAAGGAAATGCCTTGAGCCCCTCTAATTTTTAAATGCTTTAGTACTTAGGGGAAATTAGTGAAATTTTTAGGGAAAAATGAGAAGGGGAGTTAATCATTTGACCTTGTTTTGCTTGAAATTATTCCAGTGTAATGTCTGCCTTGCATTTGTGATGAAAGTAAGGATTAACACATTTAGAGTCATTATCCATCACATGTAATTCTGCAACATCATCTAGCTACCCTACCTACTTTAACCTAGCATTTTTTTCTTCTTTATTAGGGTGCACTTAAACTGGAAAACCCTTATCACACTTTCTTTTCTTTTACATGTAGAAATATATCTAAGTCTAACCTTATTAAATCCAAGGGCTCAGATTAAGATATTGAGCTCCTTATATTTACTCTACCTATCTACTTATCTGCCAAGATTAAACAGTTTGGTCAAATTTTATTCTCTATCTCTAAAACATAAAATTCAAATATGAACAAGCCAAGCTTAAGCTATTTGACTGTTCACCAATTGTGGCATAAGTTACAAGTTGCACACAATTTTTTTATTACATAAAAGCAAAAAGTAGTGGCATTTAGACTTGCACACTTTCCTTGGCCTTTCTTTTTGTGGGGTTCATTTTCTTTCACTTTTTTGGCCATTTTTTATTCTTTTCACCCTTTGATTTTTCTTCTAGGGTATACCCTCTTTACATTTTTTTTAATTTTTTTGATTTTTTGACAATATGGAAAACCTTTGCAACAAGGAAAGGTATGAACATATTACATAGCCCATCAAGTCAATCATGATAAATGACACCTATTGGTATAGGAGCATAACACTAGCTCCACTTGGGGATGGCTTTTCCTGGTGAAAATTCAAGAACAACAGGTCAGTTGTCCTCAGAATGATTTTGGCTGAACTATGGAATCTTCTTCTGCTTGTTGCTTTATTGTATGCATGACAGTGACACTTATGAAGCTTATGGCCTTCTCTTCAGGCTTCAACTCCAGTAAGTTACTATCCAATCAAAACTGTGACATTACAAAGGATATAATATGTACATGTTTAAAATCGGGATACATTAACAAGTAGGATCAAAGTAATGTTTCAACATTCAACCATTAACTGGCCCATCTTCAATTTCTGTACCATCCAAAATTTTCAAATAATATGTATTGTTTCCTTGTAAGGCATAGATAATATAAGGTCCTTTCCACAGGAAGTCAAACTTCCCATGTTTTCCCTTATCCTCTCTTCTAGAATCCCATCTTAACACTTTGTTTCCAAGTTGGAAATCTTCTGCTTTGGTTCTTTTATCAAATATCTTCTTAAGCTTCTCATGTAATACTTGGGATCTTTGATATACTTCCTCTCTGGTCTGCTGCAGATTGATGGTCTGGTTTATCCTCCTTTGAATATCATTAGGTTCAACCTGAGCTTCTTGAAGTAATTTCATTACAGGAATCCCCAAGGATGAAGGAAATATAGCCTCCATGTCATAGACTAACTCATAAGGATTGTTCCCAATATATTTTTTGGTGGTGAGTCTGTCTGCCCATAGTGCATTTGTAAGTTTCTTGTGCCAATTTTTCTTGTTTTCCTCCAATAATTTTTTAATAATATTAATGAGACTCTTGTTGGAGGACTCAACCAGTCCATTACCTTGAGGGTAATAGGCTGTGGAATGACTTAAGGTGATATGGTATTTGTTACAAAAACTTATCATCTTCTTGGATTTGAAGGCAACAACATTATCAGTTATGATTTTATCAGGACAACCAAATCTAGATAATATGTTGGTTTCTAAAAATCCTATGATCACAATGTCATTGGCTTGTCTGGAAGGAATGGCTTCTATCCATTTGGTGAAACAGTCTGTGGCAGTGAGGATCCATTTGTGTTGGCCAGAAGAGGGAGGATGGATTTCTCCAATGAAGTCCAGGCCCCATTGTTGGAAGGGTTTTTCTGTGGAAATTGGTTTCAGGGGTAAAGGTAAAGTTTTCTCTTGCCTTCAAAAATTTGACATTTATGGCAAGCAGTGACAAATTTATTTACATTAGTGAAAAAGGTTGGCCAATAAAATCCAGCTCTTAGGATCTTGTCTGCAGTTGATTTCCAGTAAAGGTTTCCACCACAGTCTCCTGCATGAAATTCTTGGAGAGCCTTGTTAGCTTCATCTTTTAATAAACAATTCAATAGGATACCTTCATGCTTTTTCCAAAAAAGAACATTATCTAAAATACAAAACTTTGAAAATATCATCTTTAAAAACCTTTTCTTCGTTCTGGATAACCCTGGAGGAGCTTGCAGGTTTAATAGTACATAAATTATATCATCATACCAAGGTGAATCTAAGAAGGCCTGGATGATTTGTGGAGTCGCCATCTCCTGTTCATTATCCAGGTCATTAATTTCCAGGGCTTGAAAATTTGTTTCTGTCATGAGCTTGGACAATCCCTGTCCTTTTATAAGCTTTGTAGGTTTTATTTCAATATCATACTCTAATATGGTAGCAATCCATTTATCTCTTTTGCCCTCAATTCCATCCTGAGTTAGGATGTATTTGACGACAACATTTGATACATAGGCTATCACATGGGAATACAATATGTAGACTCTAAAGTCTTTAATGGCTTTTACAAGTGAAAAAGCTTGTTTTTCCATGATGTTGTATTTTAATGATGCATCCCTTAGTGCTTTACTAAAAAAGGCTATGGGTTTTTCACATCCTTGATCATCCTTTTGTAATAAAACAACTGCTATAGTGTGCTCTGATGCAAATGAAAATATTATGAAGTCTCTATCAAATTGTGGACTTGTAAGGACTGGTGTTCTGGTCAAAGCCATTTTAATTTCTTCAAATGCCTGTTTGGCTTCTACTGTCCATTTAATACTTGAATCCTTTTTTAACATATTGTTAAGAAATCTAATTAGTTCAGCTAAGCTAGATATGAATCTTCTCAAAAAATTTATTTTTCCTAGGAAAGCTTGAAGTTCTTTGACATTTCTAGGGTGAAGTATCTACAGTATAGCCTCTATTCTAGCAGGATCAATTCTAATGCCATCTTTGAAGATGATATGGCATAAGAGTTTACCTTCTTCTAGACCAAACAAGGACTTCTTTGAATTCAAATAGATACCATATTTTCTGCATTTTAGAAATACTTGTCTGAGATGGTCCAAATGCTACTGATCTGATTTAGAAAAAACAGTTAAGTCATCCAAATATATAACAAGAAAATCATGAATTTATTTTGCAAATACTATGTCCATTGCTCGTTGGAAGGCTTCTCCTGCATTTTTAAGTCCAAATGGAATTTTAACATACTTGAATGTGGCCCATGGTGTTGTGAAAGTCATTTTTTCCTGGTCATCAGGATGAACCAGAATCTGGTTATATCCTGAGAACCCATCTAGAAGTGAAATTCTAGAAGAACCTACTACCCTTTGTAAAATGTGATCCATCTTGGGTAAAGGGTAATTATCTTTCAAAGAAACCTTATTTACATTTCTTAAATCAACACATAATCTGATCTCTCCAGTTTTCTTCCTAGTAGGTACTAAATTAGACACCCACTTTGAAAACCTGATGGGAGCAATTATCCCTACTTCATACATACGTTTGATTTATTTTCAATTAAAGGCAACAGTACAGGGTTAATTATTCTGATTTTTTGTTTGAATGGTTTATGATTTTCTTTCAGAGGAATTGTATGCTGAATTATAGAGGTGTCTTATGATTTCAAGTCTTCATAGCTCCAGGCAAAGACATCCTGGAATTCTCTCACTAATTCAACATATTTTAGTTTTTGGTCAGGGGGCAAAGATTTAGATAACTTTATCATTTTTGGATTTTATTCAGTCCCCAAGTTATATTCCTCAATATCTGCTTTTAATGGTTTCATCTTAGGTTTCTTTGGAATATCATTAGAATAAAAAAGATCTTCCAGAGGAGTTAATCCTTTAGGCAAATGATTGTCTTTTAAATGAATGACCTCAGATTCTCCTTCCATAATCTCATCAACATCCATTTGTTTAAGGTCCTACATTTCTTTTTTGGTGAACTTTGTTGGATGAATCATTTGAATTTCACTTTCTTCTAAAATGTCTATTTCTTGCTCATTTGTTTGATTAAATTCAATGGTTGTATCTACATCTATGTTACTGTTAGAAAATTATTTATCTAAGGTCAGGAAATTGTTAATCTGCTCATCACTTGCAAACACTTTCCAGTTCTTAAAATTGTCAGGTATGGTTGGTTTGTGTCTAATCTCAACTGTGAACTGATGATTAGGTTTGAATGGTAATTTACAGGTGCTGGCAAACATTGCTAGAATATGGGCATGTAAGTTTTGTTTTCTTGGGATTTTAGCAAGCTGAGCTTGTAGAAAAGTATTGAGTATCTCTACAATTGTTCCTCTATATTCTCTTAGTCTGGGATCATTTGTTAGATAGTGTCATTTGATCTATTGAATGATTAAATCAGAATCTCCTATGACAGATACTCTAATTGCCCCTAATCGTTTGACAAGTTTAAGACCTAGCAAAAGATCTTCATATTCTGCCATAGTATTGGTGCACTTAAAGTTTAATCTGTAGGCATGGCCTTCAGCATGATCGTTTTCAAGGTTGTGCACCCAAATTCCTGCTCCTGCTCCTAATTTGTTAACTGAACCATCAAATTCTAAGTGCCAAATAATTTCATGTTCATAATTGGTATTGGGAGTCTCAAGAACTTTTTTAACAGTGAGATCTGGTTCTTTACTTTCTTCTTGTTTCTCTTGGGTATTTGATGTTTCATTGTTCTTAGAGATTTCCTGGATTTGAACACTAGATTTTTCATTTGTAATTTATTTTGGTTCTGCTGCTAAAACTTATAATTCAATGTACTGAGTAGATGGGGAAATTTTCAGGTTTCTCCTGACTGCTAACTACATATTTCATTAAATTTTCTCTGTATAGTTTCTTTGGGTGGCCGAACATTGAAATAGTAGCGTATGACATGTCCAATTGAAGAGATCCTTGAAGCTTTGCACCCCAAGATCTGGACAATAACATGCCATACTTTGGACGAATATCTGCTACTACTATGTCCATCAAGATTGTTTTTGCAGGGTATTGAACCAGTGAAACACACAAGTCTTTGATTAATCCTAAACATCTCACGTGACTTGAATCAAAAGAAAAGAGGTCTTTGTATGGCCTGGTGATATCTAGGTTTAATTTCTCCATTACAGATTTGGGCATTAGATTGTGAGATGCCCCGGAATCAAGCATGGAATTATGAAGTATTTTATCATGTATGTTTAAACTTATATAGAATGGAGGAGTTCCTCCATTAACTGGTTTTCCATTTACTTCAGGGCCAAAGAGTAATTTAGGTTGGTCATCAAAAAAGTTTATTGAGTCTTCACTTCCAGTGATCTTGAGTGATCTATTGATTTGACTTCGGTAGACATCATGTTTAGCTAATTCAGACAATGGAACAACTATTTTTAATTTGCCTACTTTAGCCTCCAGGTTACAAGGTTTTTCACTCCGATATCTTGTATTTCGGAGAGTTGGATTCTCTTTATCTTTTGTGTTTTCTGTATTTTCCCCCTTCTCAAGAGTGGGGTTGTGGGCTGAGGTTGTTTCCAAATCAACTTTTGGAGGTTCTTCTACATTTCCTTTGGGAGGAAGAGTATTGGAGAGTTGTTTATTAGGTTTATTATATGATACATCTTCAACAATTGGATTAGAAGGATTAGGATCTGATCTAGAAAGAATATGTACAGGGGTAGTATTGGTTTTACCTTTGAGGGGATGTTTTGTAGCTTTCTGTTTATTGGTTTTAGGGACATCAATTCTTCTTCTCCTCAGATTATATTGCTTGTGGACTTCATAAATGGTTGTATCATATCCATCCTTGAAGTCAAATGATTCTCCTGACTGAGTCTGGAATTGTTTGAGAATGTGAGCTTCTTGATCGTCTTGGGTCAAGAAAATTTGTTGTTCATTATTGAGTCTCATTAAGTTTATGGTTGTATCTATTGTTGGTTCATCAGAATTTGAGGCTTCAGGATAATTTTCCTGGAACGGGGGCTTAATGTTTTTGTCAGGACCAATCTTTCCAGTATTTTGGTTTTGGTTCTTTCTGAAATTTGGATTTCTCCCAGTATTTCTAGGTTGACCATCCCAAGGAGATTTCCTTTCAATGGTTTCTACTATATCTCCTAGCCTATCCATTCCTTTAATAATAGCATCCAGTTTCTGTTCAAAAGCTGAGGGTTCTTCTTTTAATGGTATCCTCCTTTCACTTCTGGATTTAGCTCGTTTAGATATCAGGTTGGCTTCAACACTGATAGCTATACTTTGCATATCTTCTAAAGTCCTAGGAGATATTTCCCCAAGCTGGTATGCCATATTAGAATCAAATCCATCAGGGAATTTGATTAATGCTAAATCTGGAGGAGGTCTGAGGTTTTGGGGGATAGCATTGTAAACATTATTGAACCTAGTGCAGTAATCTTGCACAGTTTCTTGTGTTCCTCTCTTCAGGTTTGCATATTCTGATAAGATTTGGAGGGGATCTTTCTTCTTTTCCCATCTGTTTAAAAATGTTCTATAAAGATATTTTGGGTCATTCATACTATTTGCAGGAAGGGTTCTAAACCATGTTCTAACTTCTCCAGTCAGACTTTGAACAAATATTCTCATTCTTACATCATCTGTATCTATTTCATATATTTCAAAATAATCAGTCATTTTTTTAGTATGTTGTTGTGCAGTGTAAGTACCAGGACCATCAAATGGAGTGATTTTACTTTGGTAGTCTTGGGGCATAGCCCCTATATTGGCTGGTAATACCAAGGGAGCATATATGTTCGCCATTGCAGTAGGTAGTGATGAAACAACAACCGAGGTTGATCTGGGAGTGGTGGATGGAGGGATAGAAGGGGTGGTTTGAGGTTGAGATGTTTGAGGAAATTTTGATGAACTTGGAGAGGCTGTAGTGATCACAGAAATATTTGGTATTCATTCAGAGGTAAACTCAGATTATACAGAGTTTTGCAAATTTTTTTCAAGATGTGAAGTAACAAATTCAAGTTGTAAATCTTCAATAAATACTGGGTCTTGAACCAAGTGAGCCACCTCAGATTCAGAAAAGGTTACAAATAAAGAAGTTTCAAATTGCTCATCAAAGGGTTTGTCCTCAAGGTAAATCCACTTCACAAGGCAGGATATTGATCTATAGAGAGGCTGAGAGCTAGCAGAACTCTCTTGGCTCTCCTGTCTCCTAAGAATTCTAGGGATCAGATTAGTATTTTCAAACACAAGCGGTGGATTTGGATCAGGATTAGCCTTGGTGTAATGAGTCCTTTCTGAAGCCAGGTTTCTAGGTGATTTTTTATGGTTTTTGTCTAAATAGAATTAACATTACAACTTCAACAATCTCTTTAAGAGGTTTTAGATATTAGATTTAAATTTTCTTAAAGATTTATTGACTAGAGGAATGATCAAGTGTTTGAAACCGAATGTTCAATTCATAAACTAGACCGGAGATAGACTGAAGCAGCATTCATTTACTTATGCAATTGCAAAGCAAGAGCAGTTCAAAGGCTACCTGGATAACTTCAGGCTCTGTCTGTAGTTTATAAATTAAACAATAGTAACAAGCAAATTATTTGGATCCCCAGCGGAGTCGCCACTATGTTATCACTCAGATTTTCCTTGAAGTTGTTGGGAAGAGGAAAGGGGTTCGAGGTAACCACAAACCAAATTTTAGGTACAGAATCTAGCCAATCTGTACCCAGAGAGGGCTCTCTCTTTATGTTTTAGCTTTGTTTTGAAAGATATTAGGCTAGTTATAAAAATTTAGGGATTTTGATTGTGTTTGGGTGATAAAATTCAATCGCAGAGGGGTAAGACTGAGCAGTTTAGGCCATTGGGCTAATGGAGTCAAAGAAATATGGCTTAGCTGGATTTAGTTTTTTAACAAGGGATGGTTTCACAGGGCAAGGTAGTCAAACAGGGAACAAATAAAGATTTAAAATGAATGGAATGGACTCAAAATGGGTGAAGGGAATTTAAGAATCCTTCAACATATTCAAAAGAGGGAACTTGAATGATAATTAATAAAGAGCAATTTAGAATTCTTTACCAAATAATCTGAATGAAAAAACTAGGAAACATGAGCAATTAAGAATTCACTGTTCATACTAGTTAAGAGGAAAACATTAAGAATAACAACGATTGAAAACAGATTGCACTCAAGCACTTTTTGAATTATTCTTTTTCGTATATCATTCAGATATGAAACATAGATGGTATAATAAACAAGGAAAATTTTTAAAACATAAGAGAGAGAAGACTTATTGATCCAGTGTCTGACTCAAGAATCCTGTGAAAAGTCCTTTGCGTCAATTCTTTGTCCAGCTAGCCATGTAAAATTTGTCCAACATCACTTTATTCCAAATAATCAGTATTACAACAAAGTCTAAGAATCCACCCCCCTAATAATTTAATTGAGGGAGTATTTATATAAAAAATTACAAAAAATATCTCCTAACAGAGTGAGATATATTTTAGGATGACTCATGAATAAGTTACAAGAAAATAGAGACAGATAGTCTCGTAGATAGGAAAAGAAGTAAACTGATGTTGTGCTATTCCTATTTTTGTGAGTGTGCTGGAGGCAGGCCCTATGATTAGGCTTGCAGCTGTCTTCTTTGGTAACTCTGTGCTGGCTGCGCTGTTTTACTGATACTCTTTACCTGTACTGATACAGTTTGACCTGTTTGATCTCAATTTACCCTTTTTACCATTACTTACTGTAGTAAATAACCAAAATTCATCCAAGGATATTTTTTACAAAAGGTCCAACATGTCTTCCCACCATTGTGCTTTTGGTATTCTGGTTCTTTGAAGCTTTCTCAGGGTCTCATCAGTTTCTATGTATCTAAAAAAGGTAGGCTGTATTGGAAATAAATGTTTCACCTCATGTTTGAGATAAAAGAAGTTTTCCAGACTGCCATAGAGAACTTTGCCCTTAGGCAATGCTTTTGTTGCTAATGAACTTGTCGATGGACTTGCCTGGTTGTATGCATACTTATTCAATTTCTCAACATAACTTTGATGACTCATTAGTTTGTCATGAGTAACTAAAGTACTTGGCAACCCTTTACTTTGAAAAATATCAAATCTATTCGTAAAAGCATTGATTTCTTCCTGCATATCATAGCACCTTCTTTCTAAGTTTTGCATCAGAGTTCTTTTAGTAAAAACCTTTTTTACCTCTAAAATTGTCCCTGTTCTGTCTTGAATGCCCAACTCTTCAAGCTGATATTTGTTCTTGGTATTTAAAAACTGTATGAGCTTGCTGGCTTCTTCAGGCACATTTCCTAATTCTGCCCTTGCCTTTTGAACTTCTTCTAGAGCCAGTTTAACTAAATCATTTTTCTCATACATTATTTGGATTGATGGCCAGACATCATCTATTGATTGAATGATGTTGTCCCAAAGAATTTCCTTGATTTCGTTCAAAGGTTTCTCCAATGTGAGATATTTTTCTAATGCTTTCACCAAATTTTCTAACCTTTTGATCTTTGTTGTATTTTCTGCAACATTTATCTGTGAGAGATCATACTTTTGTTCCAAGGTAGTAAATTGTACCTTTTCTTTCTGGAGCTCTGTAAGTTGGAGCTTCAATTCCTCCATTGATATTATTAGTTCCTCTGTACAAAAATTGGCAGTGTTGCCCTGTGCTAGTCCTATTGACTGCCCTGTTGTTGTTGTACCTGTGACCACTTCTATTGTGGCTGCTGTGATGTTTGATGCTAGTGTTGTCCCAAGGGTAGAAGGGACTGCTGTTGAGACTACTGGTATCATGTTGGGAGGCTGAGAGGTCGAATCTCCCTAATTTTCCTTTAATGCTTTTTCAGGTTCTTGTTCAGTCCCATTCAGTTGCTCATTAAGTTTTAAGAGCAAATCCATCAGTTCTTCTTCATATTTTTGCTTTATGACCTCAGCAGTTTGTGGATGCCTTGAAGGTGGTAGCTTTAGTTGTTTCCTTAGGGCTGCAATATCATCATCTTTCTTTTTGATCAAGGCTTCTGTAGCCTTAACATCTTTGGGATTATGACCCAATCCAATAATTATTTCTTCCAAATATTTAATTCTGTTATCCTTGGCCTGGGAGGAAGCTTTTTCCAGATGCAGTTGAGAGTGGTATTATCCAAGGAATTTTGTAATCTTTGGGCCATCATTGACTTACCAGTCAAGGTTGAATAAATCATCTCTCCAGTTTGTTTATGCAATTCAATCTGATCCAAAGGATGAATATCCTTTGCCATGACTTCAAAATTGGTTCTAACATAGTCTGCTGCTATTTGAGGCTGCTGCACTTTAGGCTTGAAATGACTCATCACCATTTTACCTTCCTCGATGTCATAGGATGACATCAATCTCTGTTGATTTTTGGGGGCCATCTTCAAATATTGATTATAAAATTGAAGTCGTAATGGATCATTTCTGGCTTTTATGTTTATAAATGTCTTCTTAATATCCCAAGCATCCTTCACTGGTGGTCTAAAGGATGATGCCTCTGCACTTTGTTGTCTTTCTAGCTCCTTTCTCTGTGAGTTGGTGGATGTCCCACTGATTGTGAATGTTTTCTGGTTGTCTAACCCTTCTCTCCTCTGACTATCAGTGGTCTCTTCAACAAATTCTTCTTCTGAGAGAGGATTTAATCTTTGCCTTTTGATACCAAGTTGTTCTGAAGGTCCACTGATAGGAGTAGTTGTTTCTGCATCTCTCTTTTTACTTTTTTCCTCATTTAGGGGAGTTTGCAAGATTGGAGTTTCTGCCACATTGATCTGAGTGGGAGTTGTTTGTATTTGGGCCTGCTCGGAAGTTTCAGGTTGCTCAGACATTATGAATTTCTCTATGGCCTGTGTAATGGTCTCTTTTTCCTTACCTTTGGATGTTGTTGTGGCTGGTATGCTGGTTTCCTATAAATGTTACTGAGAGGTTCTAGCAGAGGAAGGACCAATCCCTGATCTTCGTACCTGCCCAAAAGAATCCAGGTCAAGTATTTTCTCAAGATCTCTCATAACATTCTCAACATTGACTTGTTCACTATCCTTTTCTACTAGGGTCCCTTCCATCCATTCATCCATGTTTGTAAATTGTTCAATCTCTGGAATCCTATGGTGAAGGTATGGTGACAATCTGTTTTTCATTCTCCTATCACATATAAAGATGTTAGGGTCATAAGGTACCCACCAAATTTTTTTTTGCAACTTGAGATAATCTTCTAGAATTCTTTCCGCTTCTTTCCCTGCATCTCTAGTATTACAGACAAAAGGGCCTAATTGACTTTTGATTATGAGCTGAGCTTTCTTCTTGGCATTATAAAAATGGAATAGGTCTGAATTTATCATTTGCCTAAAGTATTCTAAGGCAAAGAGCCTCATCAGAACATACTTTGGTAGCTTGAAAGGATAGAGCTCACACCCATATATCCTAATTTCTGTATGGCTTTTGTATAGGTACCAATCACCTACCCTGTATTGCTTGGAGAGTTGGAGGATTTTCTTCATATCACTATTGACCCTAGGAGGGGAAACTCCTGTTAATAAGGTGGTTTCCGGGTGAACAAATATGTCAATGAATTCATTGTAAGAGTAAGGGGACTCAAAGGAATTATGGAAGATTGCAGACCAGAAGATTACAGACCTTGGATTTCTTTTGGTGTCAAGTTTCATGAAAGGGAAGGGGAAATTATCTGACTGATAATAGAGCATAAGATGGTATATAAAAGTGGAGTATTTGAAAACTCTTTCATTTTTCAGTCTTATGAACTGGTCATGAATCTTATCAGCAATGTAAGAAGCAAAGACATATTTGACAGCAGGGAGTTGTCCAGAGTAAAACTTAACAACAACACTAGGGTTAACTTATCAACGTATTCACTAGTGTTTAATCCCATTACTGAAGATATCATATTTACTATGAGTTTTCCCATATCTATGAAAAAGGTATGTCCATAAGGAGGGGGGCCTTTGGGTTGATGTTCTTGTAGCATGAAAGTTTGACAGAGGCGATTTAGTTCTTCTTGGGATAATTTTGTGGATTTTTCAAGTAAATCTCCCATGGAAAGGGGAGTCAGGGCTTGAATGAGATGAAATTGTAACATTTCATTAATGGATTGAGTGGTTATTGGAAAAAGAATGGTTTGACTTGGGGACATAACTGCTCGTTGATTAGGGTCGTAATTGGCATGGTAGTGATAAATTATTTCAGGAAAGACATGGACTGAGGGTAGAAAATACATTGGAAGATTGGATTCCCACAGTCCAAAAATATCAAAGCCATTCAAGTGATTTTTTCTTCTTTGGCAGAAGATTCTCAGAGGATTTTCGCTACAGGTGAGGTCTTTTATCTGGAAATCCCTAT
The DNA here is from genome assembly GCA_034641835.2 of Pinus albicaulis. Classification (NCBI taxonomy): domain Eukaryota; kingdom Viridiplantae; phylum Streptophyta; class Pinopsida; order Pinales; family Pinaceae; genus Pinus; species Pinus albicaulis. The sequence goes on from CM076584.1 coordinate 703,977,853, forward strand.
CCGCCAGTGGCAGATAATCTAAATATTTATGGGGGCATTCAGAGGTGCAAAATTCAAAGCCGCAGAGGTTTCCATTTTTGGTTCTTGTGGATTCAGAAAGGAATTTGGGTTTTTAGTGGAAAAATGGGAAAAATTACAGGTCTGGGAACTTATGGGGTGAAACAAAGACCAAATTGTACTATTTTTTAGTCTTTTTATGTGGAATTAAAGTAAAAACCAATACTTGCAGGGTTTGATGGAAATTGGATAAATACCTGTTTCGGGAAGTGAATAGTGAGGAAACAGGTGCATGCAACAGCTGACTAGTTCAGCTGAAAATCGTTTGGCAAAGTGGCCGTTGGAAATCTTCAACAACTGATTTTTACGTTTTTGCATGGGAACACTGGTTGCAGCATAAAATGATGAAAATACGTGCATTTTTTTGTTTTATTCACAAAGTCAAGGTTGGTAGGGGTTTTTTTATTTCAGACGGATGACGTACGCAGGAAATTACAGCTTATCGTATGTGGAGGGCGGTAAGCGGTATGTATCGCACCACTTTTGGTGATGGGTGGTATTCGGCCGGGAGCTAGCGATTCCATACATCTTGTGACGTGTGGTGAGGCACTGTTCGCAAAACCATTCCACGATCGCATGCTATCGTTCAGTCTTGGAGGGCCATGCGATATGGATGACAACAGTTGGATATGGAAGGGTTAATCGAATGGCTATCGGGGAGGCGAGATGACGGGAGATTAATAAGGGCGGGCCCAATATAATCAAATATTATTTAATCATATCGGGAGCAATATGGTTGGTCGGGTAAGTTATTAATTAACCGTGGGGGTTAATTAATCCTTAGTTTAATGTTAATTCCGTATTATGGTTATAGTTTAACCAAGGGGTGGGATATGTAATATTTGGGGGTTTTTGTATAGTTATAGTAATACGGGAATGGGTAGATTTTATAGGGGAATTAGATAATATAAGTTAAAAGTTAATATGTCAAAATGAATGAAAAAGCACTAAGTATAAAAACATTAGGATTGTGTATTTAACTTAGGCTTAAATGAGAAAGGGTTTTTATGGCATATTGCGCCATTTTTCCTAAATAAAATAGGATTTTACTTAGGAAAAGATTTATGGAAATAAATGAATGACTTATGGATGGTTTTAAGTACTTAGGCTTGTTAAATTATTGGACCGAGGGTCCGGTCCCTCCAAATGTCAAGGAAATTCCTTGAGCCCCTCTAATTTTCAAATGCCTTAGTACTTAGTGGAAATTAGTGAAATTTTTAGGGAAAAATGAGAAGGGGAGTTAATCATTTGACCTTGTTTTCTTGAGATTATTCCAGTGTAATGTTTGCCTTGCATTTGTGATGAAAGTAAGGATTAAAACATTTAGAGTCACTATCCATCACATGTAATTCTGCAACATCATCTAGCTACCCTACCTACTTTAACCTAGCATTTTTTTCTTCTTTATTAGGGTGCACTTAGACTGGAAAACCCTTATCACACTTTCTTTTCTTTTACATGTAGAAATCTATCTAAGTCTAAACTTATTACATCCAAGGGCTCAGATTAAGCTATTGAGCTCCTTATATTTACTCTACATATCTACTTATCTGCCAAGATTAAACAGTTTGGTCAGATTTTATTCTCTATCTCTAAAACATAAAAATTCAAATATGAACAAGCCAAGCTTAAGCTATTTGATTGTTCACCAATTGTGGCATAAGTTACAAGTTGCACACAATTTTTTTATTACATAAAAGCAAAAAGTAGTGGAATTTAGACTTGCACACTTTCCTTGGCCTTTCTTTTCATGGGGTTCATTTTCTTTCACTTTTTTGGCCATTTTTTATTCTTTTCACCCTTTGATTTTTCTTCTAGGGTATACCTTCTTTACATTTTTTTAAATTTTTTGATTTTTTGACAATATGGAAAACCTTTGCAACAAGGAAAGGTATGAACATATTACATAGCCCATCAAATTAATCATGATAAATGACACCTATAGGTATATGAGCATAACAGATGGCTGTGCCCATACCACATATCATGTATTAGAGATATTAGTTGTATTTGTATTTTCAGGTCTTCCGATGGCAGTGTTTTTAGTTGGGCAAGTTCTCATAAAGCATTTCACTCCTTCCTCTCTCTCGGACCTCATGCTTTAGGGGGCATCTATTACACATCATTTTGTCACTGTCCCTGCAATCCCCATCTCGCCCATTGGAGGGTCGTTTTTGTGACCAATAAACAGTGTCATGCCTTGCAAATACCATCATTGCATCCCTTACCATGAGGACAACAATCCTTCTATTGATCATTTCCTGAGTAGACCACTAAAAACACATGTTTTTGCCTTGGCACTGGTAGCCCGTTATGCCCTCGAGCCAATGAGGAAAATTAACACCGAGCCCGCGCCAGTTGGCGCTCTGTCCCAGTTATACACCTGTGCCAATCTGTTTATGGAATTTTTTTTAAAAAAAGAGGCGAATTTTCGATCACAACAACTTCATGGATGAGTCATAGGAAGTGGTTCGACTAAATAACCACGACCTTCCTCCTTTGGCCTCTTGTTTCCACCTTATGGGGAAACCTTCCAAGGGATAAGGCCTCCCTTCCACTATTGTAGGGATCCCAACCTCCTCCTCTCCTTTATAAATATAGCCATATTCCATTGATGTGCTGGTTGAACAGGTTATAGCTAAATGGTTGAACATGTTGGGGTTGAAAATCAGCTGAATAGCTGAATGGCTAAAGGTTTGAACATGTTCTAGCTGAACTGGTAGGAAGGAAACTATATCCGGGTAACCTTTGAGAGACAAGCCAAATAAAGAGAGCTTCGTCCAGATTCCCAACAGGCTTTGTTGAGACATGCTCCACTGTCAGCTCCGCCGAAGGAAGATCATAGCATCAGAGATTTTGGTTGTAATCTCCCTTTTTTCATTTATAATATATGCGACTCTAATTATGGTTCCATTCATGTGTTCATTTCCTTATGTAATGCAATGAATTATATCCTCTCTGACTGATATATGGTTACATTCTTTATATGTTACGTTGTATGTTGTTGTTTCCTTGCACGTGTATAGGTGTTCGGATGTGTCGAACGGAAGGTTTGTGATCTATCAAGCGAGGGACGGAAAACGTCATCTTTTATTCAACGAAAACTATGTGGGATTTGAGGTAGGATACTTATCATAATCTTGGTATTTTTGTAACTAGGAACCAACATCATTGCGTGACTTGATTGTTGCTAGACCCGATCTGGGCTAGTAGGGATCGCCTCTGTCCGCAGAGAGGATTTACCTCTTCAACACTCGGTAAGGATAAGGCTCTTGTCTCTTCCAAAGGATTATTAGGAAGAATAAACCATAGAGTGAATAATTAGTGCAATTGGCCACCTTTTTAAATATTTTGAAGCTACTAAACAAGGTAGATATACCTCTTATGATATAATCTATGTGTATATGAATATCTTCGAGCCACTACCAACCTCCATAAAAATTTCTTATAATGACATGGTTTGGAAGAAAACTCTAAACTACAAACATAGAGATTTTAAATGTAGGAAATTCCATGAATACAACCATCTTTTCAGAGATTTCGTGTTTAATTTTGGGATCCTGCTTCTAGTCCCCTAGCCCAACTAAAGAACCTGACAATTTGGTAAACTCCCTCTTGACGACATAACCCACGCTATCATCCCTCCTTGTCCTCTAGAAAGGGTTTCAAAACCCATAACAACTTTGAATCCTTGACTCCTTAGGACAAATCTCAATTACCTGATAACCCTTAGCGCTATAGTTATTTTAATTTAGATCATATTATAGCTCATAATGGGCCCTAGCTAATCTATCATCCTAACCTCAACCGCGAGAAAATTTTTGAACCATACTAAAAATCCATGTATGTAATAATATTAGAGGGTGTTATGATATAATAAAAAATTTATGAGGAAAAGGAAGCAAGAAACTATATGGATATAGAACCTCTGTATCTCCCAAAAATGGCAGTGGCTTGGAAGGGAAAGGATCCTCACTTGATTCTAGAACATCAAGTTCAAATTTTGTAAAAGGTTCTCTTCAAATCCAAATATCAACCACCCTCGGAACCATCAAGTGAAAATTTTTCTAACCCCTATTTAGGCATTCATACTCATTCTTTAAATATCACCTAAAACCTTAAAAAATATTAATAGGGTTATTAAGAAGTAATAAGAAACACCTCCAAGAATTAGGGGAAATTCTAGTCAATTTAGGGCACATTATTGTCATGATGGAGGTTTTCTCTTTTAGTCCATCCAACCCCCAATGAATATCATATATTAGAACATAATATGCCTCAATTGCAAAGGAAATCAAAGGCTTCTTAGAATCAAATCTAATAACGAACAACTAGCTATTATGATGATTTAGGAAACCAAATGTTCCAGTGAAAAAGTAACTTTGATAGCCTCTAAATATTAGGAAAGTTATCAATCCGTAGTAATAGATGGAAATAGATAGAAAATAGGACTAGATATGATTTGGATTCATAGACAAATTTTCATTATAGACATTTCCTCTTCCCTAGAATTATAATAACAAAATTTCAATCCATAGGCTACGTTGAAGTCGAATTTATCTCTAATGTATATGGACCCTCTACTCAAAGAGACAAACTTTAATTCCTCTCCATATGCAATATTAATCCCCTCATTCTGAAAAACCCTTGGATCATTGGAGGGGATTTCAACATAATCAAATCCTTGAAATAAAAAAAGGGGGTGGGGGCTTAAATGCTTGGATACATATGTTAATTATTTCAAGGACATGGTGATGCAATTGAATATTATATATCTAGACATAATAAATGGGATTGATACATGGAATAAAATATAGGTAGGAGCCAAAAAAAACCACTTATTGTTTGGATCACTTCCTAATCTAAAAAAACATGATGGAGAAGGACATATTCATGGAATCATCCATATTGGCCCGTGGAGGCTTGTAACATTGGCCTATTTTCATGGACCTAAATATCAAGGCCAACCCTCAGAATATACCATTTTGATTCAATAATTTTTGGATCTCAGACCCATCTTTTCAAGATAACATTCTGAGTTGTTGGGGGTGGGGGGACAAGTCACTTCTTGGGTACCAAAATGTATCACTTCCAAAATAAAATAAAATATGTCAAGGAAAAATTGAAACAATGGAATAAAGAGGAATTTAGAAATAATTTCCATGATAAACAAGAACAAGAAAAAAAATGAGTCAAGTGCAACATACCATAATTCTCTAAGGATGATCAAAATAAATGGTAACTCAAGAAGCCCATATCCTCTCATAGGTATAAGAAAGAAGAAAACATGAAGAAATCCGTTGGAAACAAAAATCAAGGGTTCAGTGGCTATGAGAAGTGGAAAAGAACACCATTTTTTTTTCATAAATCAATTTTATAACATAGGCACCACAATCACATCTCCTCCCTCAATTATTTGATGGAAGAAAATTATTTAATCATAAATACATAGAGAATGAACTGAGCCACTACTAGAATGATCTTCTTTCAGATTATAGGCCCATCATAGAAATAAAAATAAATAAAATCATAAGATGCATTCCCTCTATAATAACCTCAAAGAAAAGTGAAGCTTTAATGTAGGAAATCACCTCAATAGAGGTTGAGGTGGAAATTATGGAAATTCCCAAAAGCAAGGCATTCGAACTTGGCTGGTTCACAACCAAATTTTTTCAATCATGTTGGAATGATATAGGAATGGAAATCCTTGAAATTGTATATGAATCAAGGAGAACCACTTTGATTCTCCCAACATGCAATGTGACCTTTCTCATTATTTCTATCAAGTAGGAAAATGTATATGAATTTGGGGATTGAGGCCTATCTCTCTCTACAACGTGATCTATAAGAGAATTAACAAGGAAATTTATAATCAGCTTAAGCCCATCCCTCCCCACCTTATCTCTCATGAGTAGAGTAGTTATGCGAAGGGAAGGAAGATCCTAGATGGTATTCTGGTTGTAGGTGAGGTCATTAACTCTTTAAAAAATCCAAAAAAGTGTGCATGCTCATCAAGATTTATTTCTCCAAATCTTTAAATATGATCATTTGGTCCTTCGTCCATCAGAATTTACTTTCCTTTGGATTTTATGATTCTTTCGTAAATTGGATCAACATGTTAGTCTCTATGGTTTTATTCTTAATCCTTATCAATGAATCTCCCTTGGTCACCTTTAAATGTTTGCATGGAATAAGAAAATGGGATCCCCTATACCCCTTCCTCTTCATTCTCAATCTAGAGGGACTAGGCTGAGTCATCAAAGAAAAAATATTAGTAGGAAAAATAAAAGGCATATGGCTCTTTGGGGAATAATTTCAAATATTCCATCAACAATTGTGGACGATATCATGGTTATGGGAACCCTTATAGTTAGGGAAGTAGTGGTATTCAATAATTTTTTATATGAATTCATGGAATCCTCTGGCATAAAAATTAATCAATTAATATATTATCAATTCTTCTTCAACATCCTATCCATTGCTTAAAGTCGTGTCTCTCATCTACTAGGCTAAAAGTTGAGCCCATTTCTCTCCAAATACTTGGGTACCCCATTGTAGTCAATTCTCTTAGAATCAACCCTTGATCATATTTTCTATATAAAATGGAAAAAATTTAGTTAGCTAGACCTTATTTTCTCTTAACATCTCTTGTCATATGATTCTTCTCAAGTCTATCCTAAAATCCTTTCCTATTTATATATTTTTTTCCGTTGGTATCCCTAAAAGGTCTCCTCTTCTCAACCTGCAATCTCTAATAGATATTATTATGGGGAGGATTCTTAAGGAAAAAATGGTCCCTAGTGGCTTGGAACAAACTCTACCTTCCCAAACTTAGAGGAGGTTTGGGACTTCATTATCCAAAGGTACTCAATATAGTCATTGGTGCTAAAATGTGGTGGAATTTGATCTTAGGTCTCCTCCATTGGGAATTATGGAAAGAAGAAAATTGTAGAATTTTCCACAAAAACAATCAATTTATTACAACCATTTGGGAAGAATAAAGAAAAATATCATGCAAATTGTTCTCATTCATCCTTTGTAATATCAAGAATGGAAAGAAAATGATAAATATTCTATCATTCTTTGATTATGGTCACTCATCCCCAAGTAGTCCCCTCTTCCAAGAAAACTTCTCCACCCTTCCTTTCTATTCCTAACGTTTGGTGTCTCCCTCTTATAGATTTCCTTAAAATCAATCTCAACAGTGCCTCTAAAGGAAATCTAGGATCAACAGGTTTTGGGGGAAGTTTTTAAATATCATCAAGGCTCAATCATTCGCCTCTTTACAAGAGCAATGCACTAAAATAACAAGAGTGTCGCATAACTCTATGCTCTTGAATTTTTTTCTCCAATTAGAAATCACAAACTTTTTTTCAAAGCTAGTAGTGGAGGGAGACTCTTAGATTTTCATTTCCATGATAACAAAAATCCTCCATGGATTTGCTCCAAGAAAAGTCTCATATAGTTGGAGCCTTGAAAATAGCTTAGTTTAGATTGCATCTATTCTCCCTAGTCTCAGTAATCATCACTTCTCATGCTAGATGATCAATGAAAAATACAATGAATAGGTTGGACAATGAAGGTTTCACTCACTCAATGGAACATCTTAATAACCCATGGGAAGAAATATCCCTGTGAACTTAAAATGAAGAAAATTTTGGGTTATCACAAACCATATGGCCTCTTTGTATGGGTGATGAGGGAGGCAAGAGGTGGGAGGGTTCCATGACGACCATCCCACCATGCAATAGGTGGGAGGTACATGCCATTCATCCCCTCTCTAGAATGATCTTGTGACCATATCTACTCAATATTGTAAAATTATGGTTCATTAATGTGATAAGTGATGCACCTCCCAAATAGGTAAAAAATAAGGCCCATTTAACCACTCCTAGGCACATAAAACTTGCATTAAAAATTCCTTATGCAATTAAAAACACTGTCCTATCTTAATGAGTTCTTAGGAGGGTCAAGGATGTTTTTTATGCTTTATGCGCATAACATTATAATTGTGCAGTACATTAAGGGAATTTTGCATAGATTTTGAGGATATCCAACTAGAGATATTCATGGGGTCTACTCCCCACTACAAAATACTTCCAACTTGGCCAGATGAGGATAATAAATACTCCTTTCCGCTATTGAATGGTGACCCAGGAAACATGATACAAAATTTTATGGATTTTGGAGGGAAATAAATCCTCCCCTCAAAGAGGTTTCCCCATACCGATTTTTTTATAAATATAGGGCTCAAATATCCCAATAGAAAAATTAGGAGAAAGATAATAGCAACGTAGAACATTAGGATGTTTATAATTCAAGTTATACAATTTTTTTCCACGTATAAGAAATTATTTAGTTAATGAAATTTTTCTTTGATTTCAGTTCTTGGTCTACTTTTACTTAAGTGATTTGAGCTTCCTTAGATCAGGGCCCACCCCAGGTTCTCAAGATCCATATTGTACCATTACTCTTTATGCATTTGTTTATTTATGTAGTTTATTTCTGAATATTACTTTTATGCATGGTTACTTATCTAGTTTATGAGCAATCCTTTCTTGCACAATATATAAGCATTAGATGGTAACATTGGTAGTGATTATATTTTTCAAGTAAAATTATTATTTATACATTTAATTTCACTTTGATTCCTATTTTTATTTGCTTTTCATCATTTACTGTTTTACAGTGTTTGCGCAGACACCTGCTTTGTAGCTACAAAAAAACCTACAACTATGTATCTTGACGAATAAACCTTACTACCACTGATGTGATGAATTGGAAATGGGTGCATTGTAATTTCTTATCCCTTATAAATTAGCTTATTTTTATTTTCAACCTTGAATTTAGCATATTTTTCAGCTCATTAGACTGTTTCTTGTAGCAAAACACAGACTCTTGTAGCAATTTACAATTTGCTTCCAATTTACCTAGCTTTGTGTCCAACTCATGATTCCCCTTTTTTGATTTGTTACAATGTCCTTGGAACCATGAACATGGAATTTGTACGTGGAAAGACCCAGTAGATTCCTTGAATGATTATTATAGAAATTGCTTCTCCTGCAAAATTAGGGTTTACTATTGGCAAGATTTTACATCAACAGTATGTTTTATTTTGTTGCACAATAGAATAGGCATGATTTCATTTAATTAAATTTAATATGGTTTTCCTTCCTTCATTAAAATTAGCATAGTTTTACTTATTGTCTTTCATTTCTTGTAATTTCAAGATTTTTTGGTAGCATAGAACAATTAGAATGGTCTTTGTATAACCATATTTCATTGCAGTGCTTCCACCTATATAAAATTTAGAAAAATAAAGAAATAGTGCATGCTACACATATATTTTTGACCCCTCTTAAGTTTTTACAAACCTTGGGTTGACAATTAAAGTTGAGACCCTTGGGAGTTGCAACATTATTGCTACAATAATTAGAGACATCAATTTTTGGTGTTGTTGTTGGGGAGGTAACAAAGTATGTATTGTATTTTTTCTTGGTTGATCTGCACTTTCTCTCATTTCACCTTCTACAAAAATAAATATTGCATTAGAATTTTCTTTTCAAATATGTTTAAAAAAACAAAAAAATTTCATTAGCTTTTTCATTTCCAAAAAAATTTATAAAATAAAAAATATATTTCTTTCTTTTATGCCTCAAAGAGTTAGGGACAAAATAGGAAAAATATTACCAAAAATTGCCACTTCCACTAGAAACCAACCTCTTTTTACTAACTGTGAGCCTCCTTCACTGTTCATAGGGACTATCAAGTGCCTTTTTGGTGAGAAAGTGGGGATCTCTAAGGATAATGTAGAAGGAGAAAGAATTTCATAACCCACCAATACCAAGGCTAAAAATAGACAACCAGAAGTGTTCAAACTCCCCATTAGAGAAATATATGGAGAGGCCAAAATCAAACAATAATCTATTTTTCCTCCCACACTTCTATGGTCTAGTCAGAGAATGTCCTTTCACTTTCATGTTTGAGTTTGTTGCACTATGCAAGACTTATGACTAAACAACTAATTCTCAAAAGCCCAAATTGTTCCCTTCAACTCTTAAGGATTCATTCCTTTGATGGTTCATGAGCATATAAGGGACAACGTGGCCTCATGTGAGAAAAAGCAACAAAATTTCAACAACAAGTACTGAGATTATTGCAGTTCAATTGATACTAGAGACAAGATATTCAGAATTACCCAAGGAGTAAATGAATCTTTGGAATATTTTGAGCAAATATTTCAGTTGAGTTACAAAAGAGTGCACAATTTAACCCTAGGTCCAGATTCTTTGAAGCTAGTCCTACTACGAGGATTCAGGGAATAATAGATGGAAACACTCAACCTACTAGCTAATGGAGAAATATATTAGCTTAGTTATGATGATATCAAAACAATGTTAAAAAATCATTCAAGGTATTTTAGAAAAATATTTGGAACACACAACATTTTGGTAAGTCCCTCTTCCTCCTCCTTCATTACTAAAAATGAGATAGGAGGTATGCTAGAGAATATAAAGAATGAAACATGACATACATTTTCTATGCAGATGGAAATCCTACTAGATCAAAAGAAAATAGGAAGAATCAGAATAGGAATTAGCCATATTTTCCCCTTAATTCACTAAAAGTAATATTAGGAATGAATACCCTTTAAAGGTCTTAGAAATATGTTATGCATGTGAATAAAAGCAAGCTATATACCAAGGAGAAGAAGGGATAATGGAGTAGCTATGATATTTTAACCAAAAGAGGCCACTTTCCCCTCAATAGTTGCAACAAGGTATGTACTTCCCCTCTCCTTTCAATTCAAATTACAGTGCTCATTATAAAACTTGGTATCCTCCTAACCCTTCACCCTAGCCTAGGCCCACTCGTTAGCCATATCCTTCTAAAATATTACTCCTCCCTTTCAACCATATTCTCCTCACATTCCTCAATGGGGTAATCCATTTCTAGGATGGAGGTCTTAGGTGTCCCAACCACCTTCCCTAATGCATCGTACTCAAAAAAATAAAGCACCCAAAAAAATTCCTCCAAATCAACCAAAAATTCTTTCCAAACGAAATCCAAATCCCAACAACAAGCAGCCTCAACTAGTTTACAATGAAGAAACCACTTACCAAACCTATGTTGTAGAAATATAGGAAATCAACATTCGGTCTAGGAAGGTCCTTGGCATATTTTCCTCCACCTTCTCCAATAGATAATATTGAGGAAGAGAAAGAAGAACATGCACCTAAAGTCACCCAACCAAAACCTCCCTATCTTGAAAGGTTGACAACCCACAAAGCACACACCCTAGAAGAAGCTCAACTTCTCAGAAAACTTAAAAATAAATATCCCTCTCTTCAATACATCAAGGATGTTCCTATTTACAACATATTCATTAAGGAATAATGTCTTAGAAGGCCTGTGAGGAAGAATGAGGATTCCCCCACTACTAATGTCATAGGGTAGCAAGATGATCTTATGATGGGAGATTAATAATCCCCAAGTACTTGGATCCTGGGAACTGAGTAGTGGATGTGCACATCAATGACATTGTATTTCCAAACACTCTCATTGATTTGAGAGATGCAATAAACGTAATGACCAGGGAAACCATGCTCAATCTTAATCTCCAAGTATATCTAAGGAATATCTCCACTATGCTACAAATTGATGATATATCCACGATAACACCTAAAGGTATCATAGATGATGTAATGTTATCTATTGATTCTTGGGAGTATCCCACTGATTTTTTTATCCTTTAGCCCAAGTACAAGTTTAATATCTACCCACTCATCTTAGGAAAAACTTGGTAAGCTACTATTGACGCATACCAACTGTAAGGTAACGAAGAGGACCATCACTAATGGGAAATCAAGAAAATAACTTCTATTATACCTACCAACTCAACCTCTTGTTCAATATGAATTTTTGACATGGGTAGAAGAAGAAGAAGAAGAAGAAGATGACCCTTTCATTTCATCATTCTACCCTGTATGTACATAAGAAACCACCGTTAGAAATACGAAAACTGATGAAGATAATTTTGATTAATAGATTTTTGCAAAACCAATATCTTGCTTCCATGGATATTGATGGCTTAAAATAAGATTCATATATAGGGAATCCTAGACGTTCTCAAGAAAATTCATGGAAATATTTGATAGCTACTAGTTCTGAGAAAAATAATGTAAAAACCATAGATATCATCCCATTTAAAACCCTAAAAATTATCCCCTTTCTCTCAGCTAATCAAGAGGACCAACTGCTTACTATCTTGAAACAACATGTTGATGAATTTGCATGGGACTAAAGAGATGAAGGGAGTACATCTCTCCATATGCACACACACACACACGCACGCACGCACGCATGCACACACATATCTAGGAGGATCATAAACAATGTTTTCCAAAGAGAAAGGCAAATGAAACTTGCATTAAAATAAATTGTGAAAGATGAATTACATAAATTGTTGGATGCATGATTCATCTATCCAATCTCAGATAGTGAATGGTTGTCTCCCCTAGTTATTTTCCCTAATAAGAATGGAAAATGGAGATTTTTTGTTGATTACAAAGAACTCAATAAAGCCACTAAAAAGTATCATTTTCCATTTCACTTTATTGACAAATTTCTTGATGTCCTTGCATAGAAAAATTTTCTCTCCTTTTTGTATGGGTTTAGTGGGTACAACCAAATCCATATCAACCTTGAATATTAGGATAAAACCACCTTCACATGTCCATGGGGAACTTTTGCATACAAGTTCTCCCATTTGTTTTGTGCAATGCCCCTGGCACCTATATATATATATATATCTATATATATATATATATATATATATATATATATATATATATAGATATATAAAGGAGGATCATAAATTTGTTTTCCAATGAGAAAGGAAAATAAAACCTACATTAAAATACATTGTGAGAGATGGATTACATAAATTTTTGGATGCATGATTCATCTATCCAATTTCAGATAGTGAATGGGTGTCTCCCCTATTCATTTCCCCTAAGAAGAATGGAAAATTGAGAATTTTTGTTGATTACAGAGAACTCAACAAAGCCACTAGAAAGTATCATTTTCCATTTCCCTTTATTGACAAAGTTCTTGATGTCGTTGCAGGGAAAATTTTTCTCTCCTTTTTGGATGGTCTTAGTGGGTACAAACAAATCTAGATCAACCTTGAATATTAGGATTCACATGTCCATGGGGAACTTTTGCATACAAGTTCTCCCATTTGGTTTGTGCAATGCCCTTGCCACCTTCTAGAGGGCTATGTTAAGCATATTCTCTAATCTTGTGCATGATAAATATACATGGATGATTTTACATGCTACAAGGATGATTTCTAAGAAGCTCTCTCCAACCTAAGAAAATTCTTGCAAAGGTGTAAATAAATGGACCTCTCCCTGAGCCATAAAAAATTCTTATTTTTGATGAATGAAGGGATTGTCTTAGGGAATTTTCTCTCTTCAAAAGGAATTCAAGTGGACCCTAAAAAATTAGGTATCATAAAAAAATTTCATGTTCCTCAAAAATAGAAATATGTTAGAATTTTTTTAGGCCTTGCTGGATATAATCAAAGATTCATCAAATATTTTAACAAAATCACTTCTCCTCTATTTTTATTTATGAAAACATATGTTGAGTTTTGTTGGACATATTTATGTCAAGTGCATTTGAGGGAATCAAAGAAAAACTAATGACATCATCTATCCTCAGAGGTATGAATTGGAAAGCACCCTTCCATATCCATGTAGATGCGTCGAATAGGGTGATTGGGGAAGCTCTGGGAAAACCCGAGTATGAACTCCCATATGCAATTTATTTTATTAGAAAAAAATTGTCCAAATATGACGTTAACTACGCAATAACTGAAAAAGGTTTCTTTTCATTGTAAATTCCTTAAACAAATTTATACATTACATAATCATTTATCAAGTATTTGTGCACACCAATCATGAAAACATAAAATAATTAATGAATAAAACATATATGAATGCTTGCATAATTATGTGGTTATTACTGTTGCATAAATTTGATTTGATTATTGTTGATAAACCTAGGAAAGAGAATGTTGTTGCAGATTTTATATCAAGACTAACCTTGTTTATAGATGAAGAAGTGGTAGATGAATAACTTACCAACGAACCTCTCTTTTCCATATCACTCTTATTTCCATGGTTCACTAACATAGCTAACTTCCTAGATACTAGCCAATTCCATCCAAAGGAGAAAAGAAAGATTGTCAGAAATAGTGCCTCTTACAATTGGATTGGGGGAAACCTCTTTAAGTTGGGGTCCGATCAAATTATAAGAAGATGTGTGAGGTATTTATGACATCCTCTCAACTTACCATGATGGACCCTATGGGGGGCCATTTTTCTGCAAAGAGGACAACCCAAAAAATCTTGCAAGAAGGATTTTTCTGACCAAACCTTCAAAAGGATGCCCAGAGATATACTTCCCAGTGTGATGAATGCCAAATTATGGGGAAACCTACTTGGAAGGATGATATTCCCCTCCAACCTTAGGTGTATTTCGATCCATTTGAGAAGTGGGGAATGGACTACATTGGTCTTATTGATCCCCCATCTGGGTAGAATAAGTACACCATTGGTTGCATAAACTACCTAACCAAGTGGGTTGAAGTGAAAGAAGTAAAAGAAACAACAAAACAAAAATAATTTGACTTTATGTAATATTCCAAATTTAGCTTGCAGCTAATTGGAATATTAATTTTTTATTTTTTCATTTAGATAGATGAATAAGTGGGTAGTGAGACCCATAAATCTCTTTAGTAGGAATAAAATCACTCCTAATGTGAATAGGGATCATCTTACTAGCTGGATAAAGCACCCTCATGTATGAACAAGGGTTGTAGCATATGGATGGGGTCAATTTTGACCAAATCAACATCGCTGGTATGGAGAGAGTGGATAATCAATGAGGGTCAGCGCAGTGTTAATGGGAGGAAGTCTCCATGAGAGTAGTGACTTTAATGAGTGGGGCCCAAGGTGAGAAGGCTCACAATGCATATAAGGAAGGAGAAGGTGGCCATAGAAGGGCATGGTGTTGATTATTATTATGTTTTTGGTCTGTATGACTTCTTGCACTCTTCAGCTGTTTAGCTGAGTCTGATGTGTTTTTTAGCATAAGGGTGTTCCCAAGCGGGAATCCCACCCTCATCCTCGGGGGACTTAAAGTGCCCACTCAGGATAGGTTTGTGAGATGCATGTCCACATTTCGACATTCAATCCAACCTCAATCTTTAGCTACAATGCAGTTTCTTCCAGAGTTGTGTTGAGTTGCAGGGAAGAGGTAGTGGAGGATTGATAGGGCCACTTTCTGTGTTTGTTTTTCAGTGGAGAGGTAGCCTTTCCATTGAGAGGCCAGAAAGGAGGGTCCTTGGGATTTATTTCATCATTTGGATCCAAGCCAAGCTATTACCACCCCCTACATCATAGTTTCCCTCTTAGACTGTGTTATTTCAGAGAGCAGTTTCAGTGGTGGTTTCAGTGCTTCATTTGGAGGGTTAGTTCTTCAGTGAAGGGATCAATATTTCACTTGGAGGATCTATTGGAGGAGTTCTATACATTTCCATATGAGTTTTATCCACCTCCTTCTATGTGCTTCAGTTGCAGTGATTCTTTAGTGCTAGGGCTGTAGATCACTATTTTGTATTTTTTGTATTTCTGGAAACCCTTTCCAAGTTGTCTTGGAAATGTGCTTGGGAGCATATATCTCTATTCCCGACACTTTTTGAGCCATATATCATCATATCCTTGTTATTACATTTTCCAGCTGCAGTTATATCCACTGAGACTATGTTGTAGTTGTTCTTCGACATTCTTCTATGTAGCAACATTTCATGTTTTGGGATATGTATTCATTAGAAGCTTGTTTGCCTTGATTATTTGAGTTGTGCCCATATTTATTGTACTTATTTGCTGTTGTTTACATAATAATATGGCTTTATGTTTATCACACATTTTGGTGTAATGATATTCACTGCTATTTCCAGTTTTATGTCCTATATTTTTGCTTTTCCTATTTTTGGATATTATAGTGGTATCAGAGCATAATCCTGGCTCAACATGTGTATTTCAGCCAATATGCTATCAGAAGAATAAAAAGAAGTAGAGATCTACAATGATGGAAGGAATGAGTTTTACCTCATATCTTTTTAGATATATGAAGGACCTCTCCAAGGAGGTCAAGCAAATGAGAATGGAGAGATGAAATGAGACCTCAAGAAGGTTTAAATATGAGTAAGGTCCATGCAGTTCCTATCATCAGCAGAAGAAACTGGTATTGCATAGAGCTCCAAAGAAATCTACTATGTCTAGTTTCTTTGAAGAGGAAGGTGAGGTGTAAGGCATGGAGATGGAGGAAACTTAGATCATGAGACTCTAAGTGATTATCTTGCAGAATACAAATCTCAATCAAGGGCTTTCAAGCAGAATCTAACTCTCCCACAGTTCATTCAGATCAAAGAAGAGAGAATACCTTACAACAACAGTAGACGAAAAAGACACAATAGATTTCTATTGTCTACATTTGATGGGTCATCCACAAGCACAACAAGGGCTTGGAGGAGAAAGTTAGGTGCATTCTTCTTGCTACATCCAGTAGCAGAAAAAGAAGTTGTTGAGATTGCAGTGTTGCACCTTGGGGGTGAAGAAATATTTGGTGGTTCAACCATTTGAACACATGCAATAGTGACTTCTTATGCAGATTTTACTCAAAGGCTGATCAAGAAATTTGATAGAATAAAACCGGACGAAATTAATATTTAGACATTTTCCAACATTGATGATAAAGCACATGAGGAGCCAAGGGAAGATGTCATCATTATCATTCCGAAAGAAGAGAAACTTCCACCTCCACTTGCTGCAGGAGTACTTGCATCAGGGGAAGGAACACTTGCATCTTTGTAATATGGTCTTGATCTCTTGACATTGAGAGTCCCATGCATTATTCAAGAGATGCATGAGGAGGAGGAGACTTATATGAGCACTAGTACAACAATAGAGGATCTGCCATCACCATTTCTAGTAGTTGGAGGAGTCATCACACCAGTAGGAAGAACCCTTTTAGCTATACAAGATGTTCCCAAGGATCGGCTTAACCAAGGTATGCAAAAATTTCCACCTCCTATTATTTCAACACATAATATGGAGAGTTGTGGGGACATGCCATCAGGGCAATTGCATGACCTAGGGTAAAATCACACTGCTGATTTGGAGCAGCAAACTATCACTGCGCAGAGGACCCTTAACTGGTTCAAGGAAGAGATGTATAGCCATCATGGTTTCCCATTGTTGAGTTGCACACAACACTTTGGGTTGGAGTGTAGAGTTTTGGAGAATAGGATGAGAATAATCCTAATCATTCCAATGCAGAACTGTATGTTCAACATTGTGCATGACCATGAGAAAATATATGCACCATCATGGAGATCAACAACGTTTTCACTAAGAAATAGTGATGAGTTGGGGGCCCAACTATTATTGGAGCATTCCAATGACCATTCTACTTGTGTAGCATTGGATAGGCGGATGGTTGATGAGAGACATCTTATGATGGATAACATCTCCCATTATTATGATAGATCCTTCTTGATGAGCACCTCACAGCTTAATAAGAATTTTTTTCCTAAAACATCATTGGAACCTTATGGGTTCAACTTGGTCATTAATGAGTGGTCTTCATGTGGAGATCTGCAAGAGGTTGCACTTCAACATCTCATGAAGTGCAAAGATAGTGATCAGATTTGGGAGGATGGTATTCTCCATGAGGTGGATACCAATTTGGAGCATGATAGGAGACACCCACAGTTGAATGGATGGGCGAGGATGATGAGAAAGGGGTTGGTGAGCCACTTGCAGATCTATGACATAGTGCAGCAGGAGGCATGGCTATGCTTGCGCTGGCTACTCTTTAAAGAGTTTGGTCATCATATGACATATCCTATGTCAAAGGGTATGTTATTGTTTGGGGCATTGCATGGCACCCATATGATATGGCAGTAGAGGATTTGGTTGTATGGGGAATTTTATAATTCAATCATCATGATATTACTCCATGACTTGTATGATGATGAGATGAGGGGGAAAAAATATTTATTGTTGCTTTGGATACTCTTGGGAGAGTATGGGCTGATTTTCTCCCATACCTTGCATGATGTTTCAGGAGTAGAGGATAGCACAATCATGGTGCAAAGGGACTACTCCTTATCTGTGGAGAATCGCGAGGTACTTCCACATAGGAAGGAGTCTCCCACATGTAGTAGCATTATGGCACATGACTTTGGCATTTGTCATGTCAAAGAATGGAGTTATGAGATGATAGGAGCCTTATCACAAAGGCCAACAACATTGTCACTTGGGAGTATGTATCTATTGATGGAGTGTTCCAAGGGGAGTATGTATCACTTCACATTTCAGACCACCGTGGGGAGATTATTATGGGAGGTCTCATCCATGGACCTCATTATCAACCTACTCATAGTTCATGGTAAGATTTGTGTTTTTTCACTTATTGATCATCTAACAAAGTATTTTCATTCTCTTTCCATTTATATACAGTGCATTGCTCCACAAGAGAGTAAGCCTCTATTTGGACTTCATGGTCTTTCTAAGACCAACATCAGTGACGGAGATAGAAATTTATTGTATGGATTTGGGAAAGTATGGTGTTATTATTGGTATGCGCAGCTGATATACAATTCCATTAAATACCTCCAAGTAGATGAGCAAACATGAACAACTAGAAAGTGGTTGGGAGACAAATTGCCACATGATGTTCTAAAACAACAGGTAGAAAAACTGTGTTGTATCCACTTGGGAAACCATTGGTACCATCCAACATTTCCCATGACACTCAATGACTTTCTCATTTGGATTCTATATTGTGATGATGTTTTTTTCACTCTATATGGGATGGTTTGGGCAGTCAAGATTCATAGAACTAAAGAAGGGGTCTTTGAGGATCCTTTTGCCTCTTTGCCTCTTGAGGACAACATTATTGCATCCCAAAATCAGTAGCATATCTACACCTATCATAAGTGGAGAGAGAGACAGCGTGGGATAGACAATTTGGTCTATCATAATCAACCATACAACCCATCTACATTGCAGGAGCAAGAGATGCAAGAGTTCTTATATGAGTTACCACTTTGGAGGGTGACCCATTTTGTTTGGATGATAGCTTGGGGATTAGAGCTTCACATGGGAATGAAGGTTCCCAATATTTTTCAAATTCCATGCCTCAAGAAGGCCTCTAGACAACATATAGTTGCTTCCATGTACATCCCACTTCTTCTTGATGACAGCCATTTGGGTTTACCACCAAAGACTAACTTGTACACTTGGGAGGAGCAACTAGGGGACAGATTGATGAGAGAGCATCTTGTTCAGTGGAGGAGCTTATCATATGAGGATGCTATAGGAGGAGGAGAGGAGGCTTTTCAGTTCTATCCTTGCAGTTGCTTGAGGACAAGCAACATTTGGGAGGGAAGGACTCTAATATTCCAAAATTAGCTTACAACTAATTGGAATATTAATTTTTTATTTTGTCATTTAGATAGATGAATAAGTGGGTAGGGAGACCCATAAATCTCTTTAGTAGGAATAAAATCACTCCTAACATGAATAAGGAGCATCTTAATAGCTGGATAAAGCACCCTCATGTATAAATAGGGGTTGGAGCATATGGATGAGGTCAATTTTGACCAAATCAACAATGCTGGTATGGAGAGAGTGGATAATCAATGAGGGACAATGCAGTATTAATGGGAGGAAGTCTCCATGAGATAAGTGGCTTTAATGAGTGGGGCCTAAGGTGTGAAGTCTCACAATGCATATAAGGAATGGGAAAGCAGCCATATAAGGGCATGTTGTTGATTATTATTATGTTTTTGGTCTGTATTACTTCTTGCACTCTTCAACTGTTTAATGGAGTCAGTTGTGATGTTTAGCACAAGGGTGTTCCCGAGCGGGAATCCCACCCTCATCCTCGGGAGAATTTGAGTGCCCACTCAAGAGAGGTTTCTGAGATGCATATCCACATTATGGCATTCAGGCAAACTTTAGTCTTCAGATACAATGCAGTTTCTTCCAGGGTTGTGTTGAGTTGTAGGGCAGAGGCAGTGGAGGATTGATAGGACCACTTTATGTGTTTGTTTTTCAGTGGAGAGGTAGCCTTTCCATTTGGAGGCCAACAAGGAGGGTCCTTGGGATTTATTTCATCATTTGGCAATAGGCCAAGCTATTACCACCCCCTACAGCGCAGTTTCCATCTTAGACTGCTTTATTTCTGAGAGCAGTTGCAGTGGTGGTTTCAGTGCTTCATTTGGAGGGTTAGTTCTTCAGTGAAGGGATCAACCTTTCATTTGGAGGATCTATTGGAGGAGTTATATACATTTCCATATCAGTTTCAACCACCTCCTTCTATGTGCTTCAGTTGTAGTGATTCTTCATTCCTAGGGCTGTAGATCACCATTTTGTATTTTGTGTATTTATGGAAACCCTTTTTGGGTTGTCTTGGAAATGTGCTCGGGAGCATATATCTCTATTCCCGACATTTTTTGAGCCATATATCAACATATCCTTGTTATTTCATTTTCCAGCTGCAATTATATCCACTAAGACTGCACTTTACTTGTTCTCCAGCATTCTGCTATGTAGCAACATTTCAAGTTTTGGCATATGTATTCATTGGAGGCTTGTTTGCCTTGATTATTTGAGTTGTGCCCATATTTATTGTACTTATTTTCTATTGTTTACATAATAATATGGCTCTATTTTTAACGCACATTTTGGTGTAATGATATTCACTGCTATTTCCAGTTTTATTTCTTATATTTTTTCTTTTCCTATTTTGGTATATTACACTTTATATGAGAAAATATCTTCTAAAAGTTTGGTTTTCCAAGAGAATTGGTGATAGACCAAGGCTCCCAATTCACCTCCAATCTGATTGAGGGAATAATGAAGAAACACCACATATGACAATGGCTTTTTGCTCCATATCAACCTCAAGAAAATGGAAATGTGGAGGTTACTAACAAAGCATTAGAAAGCACTCTAACCAAGGTTGTTATTCGGAATTGTGATCTACCGATAAACCAAATTCCATAAGTGTGGTGCTAGGAACTTAGAACAATAGAGGAAAGAATTTACTATCACTTTCTCTAAAATAACCAGATACACAGAATGATAGAAGAACCTACGTGTGATCCAATCGCTTCTCCTTCTCCTTTTGTCGCTTTTGTTGTCACTCTCAATCCAACCTAGATCACCAGATCGATTCCTGCGAACAAAAAAAGAGAACAACATGAAATATACATATATCTACCTATCTTAATCAATCAGATCGATTAGATAAGAAATATATATATCATTCAAGAATCCATTGAATAAGAAATAGAGACATATGGAGATATATATATGGGAAAATTAACAACAATATTTATTAAAGAGTAGAAGGGGGAGGTTACAACAAATGATCGATTTGTTGCCACTAGCTCCAACTTCATCCCAGCCTCATCATATCCAACATCATACTAGCAACATATCAGTTCTTTCACTCTCTCAAATGAGAATCCAACAACATTTCTTTACCAAAATTCTTCCTTCCCTAACACTAGGATCTGTGCTCAATTTATAGGGAAACTGATGGTACTTTCTCAATGAATGACTTTCTAAGAATAGGAAAGACATGTTCCCAAGTTTAGAGGTGTTATATGGACACTTGGATTCATATTTTGACACATATGTAATATTATAGAAGGCACTGGCCATGTGGAGATTCCCGAAACAATGAGAATTACGCTCCCAGGTGACCAATGCACTCTTTAATGTCGTGTTAGTGTCAGTCTAGTCATACTTCCATCAGTGATCAAAGTTACTCTTTGCATTTTCATATTAGGAGTCCCATAATAATCAATTTCACCGTTCCGCTAGGTCCTGGATTCATTGATGGTAGTAATTCTTCATCAGTTTTCCCTCATGTGAAACTTGTTGATTTTCCTCTCTATGGTCTTTAGTCATTATTCACTTTCATTCTTAAAATCATATCAGTAGGTCATAGGATGGGCCTCATTAGTTTCTAGGGTCTCACCATGGTCAAATTAATGAGTCAGATGTTAATAAATATCAGCAAGGTCATGAGGAAGCCAATAAGCTCAAAGTCACAGCACCAGGAAGAATCAGAGAGACATTTTATTCAGTTTGATGTAATTTTCACCTCAAAACCATGTTTTGAGGTGAAAACATGATATTTTGCCTTTATTATTATTCATTATGTAATTTTATATCATCATATGTAATAAGTCACAATTCAGAAGCTGCTATCTCCACAAAGTCATCACCCTACCTTCAGAGAATTTTTCTGTAGCATGATCAGCACCAAATCATCTTCCAAGTAGATCCATCAGAAAGAGCCCGGAAAGAGATTTCCAACGGTATACTACACTCTCAAAAATGACTTCTGGATTGAAATTTATGCTTAAGTGAAGTAAAATACCCTATATCCTCAAATAATCCCTATTCCCAACTTTCCCTTAAAACTTTATGTTTAAAGTTTTATATTTTCCTTATAAAATTCCTTTTTCCTCTTTCCGATTTTAAAATCACATTATAAGTCATTTTAATACATATGTGATTTAGTTTATAACCACTTCCCCTCCATGCTTCAGAAACTTTATAATAAATTTTGAAGTGTTATATTATAAAACCCCGCCGCTTCCCATTGCAATCGCAACCCCTCCTCCAATCAATCGCAACAGTCCCCGATCTGATTGATCACAACATTCTCTGATTGAAATCCCTCCTGATTGCAGACCCCCGATTAACCCACAACCGTCGATCTTCTTCTTCTGATCCGACGGTCCTCCGCCAATCGGAACATTTCAATCGCAACACTCCTCCGATCGCAAATCTTCTTCCGATCTCCCAATCTTCTCTCCCGATGGAAAACCTCCGATTGATTTCCCCACCGTTGATCTCTTCCCGCTGATCCGACGGCTCAAATTCAATCGGGCCAATCGCATCGGTGTTTCACATATGTTGCATTCGTCCTCCCCTCCGATATTGCGATTGCGATTATGTGGGTCCCACCTTTAGCCCTCCGTCTTACAATAAAAATCATTCCACCCCTTTATATGATCTCCCTGCTCTATATTTATATCCCCCATCAGGCTTACCCCCATCGCATCGGAACTTTGTGTGGCCTTCTCCAAATTCACCTGACCTCCGACTCCCGATTGCGATGGCATCGCCGATTGTTATATTATGACTATTTTATTAATATGATATCCCTCCGCCCGGCTCACTCCAATTGCGATTATAATGCGGGTCCCACCTCCTCTCCCTTCCCTCTTATTTACTATTTTTCCCTTCACTAAAGGCAAAGTTTCATTTCAAAGGCATGTTTATTAAAAAGTCGGTTTTACCCAAACGGAAAGAAAAGGAAACAGTAAAAGGGATGAAAGATTATATAAAACAAAGATTGCTACAGCAACAACAAAATAGGAAATCTGTTCATTATATTACCTATTTTCTTTCATACAGCCTAACAGCAAAATCTCCAAGTGGTCAAATGCAATGTTGTCCCTTATTTTCAGGGGCAGATCGTTGTATTTCAGTTTTTGAGCTATTAGAATAGCTCCCTTTTCATGGATCTATGTTCCCACATTTGAGCCTATTTATTGTAAATGTAAATCATTTGTAAGCAGTCTGATTCAGAGGTCTAGAGTCTGAAGTCAATAACTCAGAAAGTAGGGGAAATAGTGTGGAAGAAACATCTTGCGCTCATTGTATAGTTTGACAGGAATTAATAAGAGATGCGGCTTTGATTTGTGGGATCCATGTGGTATGAGATTAGCATTTGTTTTTCTCCTTTGTTTCATATGTGAATTTTTATGTGTTCCATTCATCCATAAACATTTCCTTTTGAATGATTTCAAGATAGAAAGGTAGAATCCATTTTATATGCTTTGCCTTGGGAAATCATTCATGTATTTTTCTTCTGTTTGAAAAGGATCCATTTATTGTGCTCTTTTCAGCTCCTCACCAGTCTTTCCATCCCATCCTCATTAAATTTTATTTGCTAAGTTTCCTGCCTATCTTGCCCCATGAAATACCCTGTGTCCTGATTTAATTCCCGGTTTCAACTGTCCCTTTATCCCACACATCCTTGAAATTCATTCATTCATTTTATTAAACTCTTTTCCCATCATTTTACCTAGCCTAATATCAGTTCATTTATTGTGTTCCATTGAATATTCTTTCACAGAGAGAGCCCTCTCCTGTCCTTGTAGGGCTAGCTACAGGCTGAGCGTGGTTTGATGTTACCCTAGATTCTGCATTTTTCAGCCTGAGGTAGATTTAGGCAATAACATAGTGGCGACCATACTGGGGACAAAAATGGTTTTCTTGTTAGTGTTATTTGTTTTATAAGCTACAGACAGAGCCTGAAGTTATGCCAGGTAGCCTTCGAAATGCTCTTGCTTTGCATTAGTGAAAGTAGATAAACGATGCTTCAGTCAATCTCTGGTCTAGTTTGTAAACGTAACATCTGACTTGTAAATTTCCCCAGTATATCAGATCATTCTAGACTTTTGGATGATGAGTTTAGAATTTGATAGGCTGAACAAGTTGGTTTTGTCCATTTGATTTTTTAGAATAGTTCAACACACTGGCTTCCAGACGACATACCAAAGCAAATCCGGATCCCGATCCACCTCCTGTGTATGAAAATCCCAATCTTATTTCAAGAATCCTTCGTCGAGAAAGTCCTGTGATTCCTCTGTTTAAATCTTATTCATGTCCCGTTGTTTCTGAGTATCTTGAAGATATTGAATTTGATGAACAATTTTAGTTGTCATTGTTTGAGACTAAGTCTGAAAGTGCTATTGGTTCTACTGTCATAAATCCATAGTTTATCAAGTATCCTAAAATTGAACAGGCTAATAGATCCATTGGCAGTTACATTTTGAATATTCAGAATTCCATTGTGGCAACAAACATCCCTGAATTCATAGAGTCTGCATCTGCAACTCTTGGGTCATCAGCAGTTACATCTGGTTCACAAATTCCTACTGAGCCTCCTTTCATTCCTACTATTCCCGTGCAACTATCTATCTCTGATCAACAATCTTCAGTAGTATCACCTCCATCTACTCCATATACACCTCATACATCAACTGCTCCGACTCCTCCTATATCTCCAAGACCGGTTGTAAATCCACCCAAAGCAATGGCTGCCCGATTTGCACCTCTCGTATTGCCTCAAAACTTAGATGACATGCCTGCAGATTATCAAAGAAAAATTCCATTGTTTGATGGCACTCCTCAAAGTGTCACTGCTCAGCGACATGTGGATAGAATGACATATTTCTTTGACCTTCATGAGATTGATGCCGAAAATGTGACAATGAGATTGTTTGTTCAAACTTTTGGAGGAGAAGTAAGAAAGTGGTTCAGAGCTTTGCCAGCTAGAAGTATTGCTACACTGCCTAATCTTCAGAGACAATTCTTGGATCGATGGGAAGTGCAGAAATATCCTCTTTCAATCCTTTCCGAATATGACAATATCAAGCGAAATGTTGGTGAGTCTGTCCAATATTATTGTATTAGATTTAATACTGTTTACAATGCAATTCCTTATGATATAAAGCCACCTAGGGGTTCAGCTTTGATTAATTTTCTAGATGGTTTTGATCCTAACATGGCCTATCAATTAAGAGAAAGAAGTTCGGCCACTTTAGAGGATATGCAGAAAATTTCAGTCAGTGTTGAAGCAAATTTGAATGCCAGGAGAGCCAGAATGAGAGCTGAAAATAAAGTAGCAATAAAGGAAGAGGTTTCCACGTCAGATCAAATACTTCGGAATATGGAAAAGATGTTTGAAAGATTAACAATTGATAAGCCTGAACCGTAGATCATAAATCCTAACTTCCGTGGCCAACAGCAACCGCAATTCAGAATCAAGCAAAGAGAGCAGTGAGCAAGGGAACCGACAGTACAACAGCAAGTGAAAACACCCTTACAGTAGAATTTTGTTGGTCCAGAATCAGATGATGAAGATAATTTAATAGGAGAAGAGAATCATTTCTTTACACCTGATGATATGCCAATTTTTATCACTAAAGATGAGGAGTATTCAGAAAGCTCAGTTGTACAAAAAGACAAGGATTTCATCTTGGAAAATGAGATAGCTCTTGAAGAAGAGTCTGATGAGTATCAGAGGGGATATTTGAATGCTTTGACTGCTGCCCAGCAGTGCCAATATTCACTTAGAAACATAGATGTGCCTATTAATCCAATTCAAAAGAGAAAGGAAGTTTCAGCACTAAAGAATGATTCACCTGTTGCACAGAAGAAGGGAAAAGAGATAGCTAATCCCACTACTAGCAAATCACCATCAGCAAATGAAAGATCCAATCAACCAATTGTATCAAAGGAGAAAATTGAAAAGAAGGATGTTCCAGCTAAAGAGGTAGAGAAAATTTCAGTTTTTAATTTAGAAAATGAAATTGCTAAGTTAAAAGTATCCATTCCTTTGATTGAATTGATGAAGAATAGCAGCTATAAGGGTCATGTGTCTAAGATTTTGAATTTAGATCCATTGTCTAATATGGTAAATGTCGAAGATGATCAGCCTGAGTTGATTTTCGGTCCATCATTGGATGGTGAGTCTCCAGATAGTGATGTGCCTCCTTTTTATATCAGCCTTAGATTTCATGATTTTGTGTTACACAATGCTATGTTTGATTCCGGAGCCTCTCATAATCTCATGCCGAGGGCAATCATGGAGAAATTGGGATTGGATATCACTAGAAAGTATCATGATCTTTATTCTTTTGATTCCAGTAGAGTAAGATGCATTGGGCTTATCAAATATTTGGTGGTCAGCTTGGATCAGATTCCGCCTAAAAATGTTTTGATGGACGTGGTTGTGGCGGATATTCCTCCTAGATTTGGCATGCCTCTTTCCAGATCTTGGGGAGTGAAACTTAAAGGGACATTGTAGCTTGATTTTTCATATGCTACTATTCTTGTGTTTTGTCAAATGAGGAAATTATATTGGGAGCATAAGATGAAGTATATGATCACTAGCAAGGAGAAACCGGTAAATCATCCAATCAATTATGTACATACTGATTTAGAATCATTTGTTTTATATTCAAATAGTTTCAATGATGTAAATAGCCAATTATTTGAAGTAGAAGACATTCCGGAAATCACTGAGAATTTCAGAGAGGTCTTATAGAAAGAGAGACAAAAACTTGAGAGTACCGCTGAGCAATCAGCCTTCCGACAACAGCAAAACGTTGATGGACAGCAAGCAGAAATAACAGAGCAAACATAATTTCAGCACTTGGAAGAAGATGAAGATGGTTTGTGGACCATGGATTTTGATGGTGCAGTGGGAAATGACGGCCCTGGAACTGGAATTTGGGTACGCATCCCTTTTTCCGCCCCAAACAAAGTGCCGAGTAATGTAAGGGTCTGTTCTTATAAATTGGCTTTTGATTGTTCAAATAATGAGGCTGAATACGAAGCTTTAATTGCTGGTCTGAAAATTCTTAGAAAGTTGAATGCTAAGAGGATTGCAGTGTATGGCGACTCCGAGTTGGTTATCAAGCAAGTGAAAGGTGAATACCAAGCTAAGCATCCTCGAATGCGGGATTACCGAAATGTGGTACTAGATATCTTGAGATTGTTTTCAGATTATACTTTGACTTGTGTCCCTCGTATTCAGAATGGTATTGAAAATGCACTTGCAAAGGCAGAAAGTAGTTTGAAAATTCCGATGAACTCAAGTAACATATTTGAAATTCATGTGAAGCATCGTTCGACCGTCCCTGACAATCAAAGGTATTGGCAAGTGTTTCAAGATGATGAAGAAATTGATGAATTTCTGCAAAACAAAGGTAAATTCAAGGACACTTCTATTGATGTGGAGCATGATGATGGTGAGGTGGATGTGCAAGTAAATCAGATGGAAGTTTTGCAGTTGAAGGATAATGTCATTCCTAAAGGTTTAATACCTTTAGAGGAGCTTTTCGACCAAGATGACGTAGCTCGAAAACCCTTGCGGCCAATCGAAAAAGGAGTTGAGGATGTGAACATTGGATCAGCAGAAAATCCGAAAATGGTGAAATTGTCCAAAGCATTGCCCCCACAGGTAAAAGAAAAGTATATCAGTTTGTTGTCTTCCTTTGCTGATGTTTTTTCTTGGGATTATTCAGATTTGAAGACATATGATACAAACATAATTCAACACACCATTCCGATCAAGCCAAATCAAAAGCCTTTTCGGCAGAAGTTGAGAAGAATAAATCCAAAGTTGCTGCCCTCAATAGAGAAGGAAGTGAATCGGTTGTACAAGGCTGGTATCATCATTCCCATAATATTTTCAGATTGGATTTCTAATTTGGTACCCGTGCGCAAGAAAACAGGTGAGATTCTCTTATGCATTGATTTTAGGAATCTTAATAAGGTTTATTTGAAAGATAATTATCCATTGCCCAAAATGGATCACATACTTCAGCGAGTAGTTGAAGCATCTCGTATGTCGCTACTCGATGTTTATTCCGGTTATAACCAAATTTTGGTCCATGAGGATGATAGAGATAAAATATCGTTCACCACTCCGTGGGGAACTTTCCATTATGCTAAAATGCCTTTCGGTTTGAAGAATGCTGGTGTGACCTTTCAGCGAGCAATGGATATGGAATTTGCAAATGAGAAGGATGTTTTTCTAGTTGTGTATCTTGATGATTTTACAGTCTTTTCTAATTCAAATGAAGAGCACCTCTACCATTTGAAGATTTTTTTTCAGCGGTGTAGAAAGTATGGTGTGTCACTCAATCCGAAGAAGATTTTGTTTGCCATGGATGAGGGCAAGCTTCTTGGTCATATTATATCAAAGGATGGCATCCGTATTGATCCAGCTCAAGTAGAAGCTATTCAGCAAATTTATCTTCCCTGAAACAAAAAGGAGATCCAATCATTTAATGGGAAGATGAATTTCTTACGCCGTTTTGTACCCAATCTTGCAGAACATTTAAGGGAAATCACAAACATGCTCAAGAAAGATAGTGTAGTGAAGTGGACTGAGGAGGCTGTAAAGTCTTTCAATTTAGTAAAGTTAGCTCTTTCTTCAGCTCCGGTTTTGATCAGCCCGAACTATACTCAGGATTTAATTTTGTTTTCATTTGCCTCGGAGCATACTATGGTAGTAGTATTGATGCAAAAAAGAGATCAGCATGAAAAACCAATTTTTTTTTTTAGCCAAACCATAAGAGATGCAGCTTTAAAGTATAACATTATTGAAAAGAAAGCTCTTGCCTTAGTGAAAGCATTGAAAGATTTTCGAGTATATATTCTGCATTCTCACATTCTTGCTTATGTTCCTAATGCTGTTGTTAAGGATGTTTTAGTGCAAACAGATCCAGAAGGGAGACGAGGCAAATGGATTGCTACCTTGTTGGAGTATGATGTGGAGATAAAGCCTACAAAGCTTATCAAAGGACAAGGGCTGGCTAAGCTAATGGCTGAGTCAAATTTGCATGCCTTGGAAATTAATCTCATTGCTGCTATGTCCGAGGAAAATGCAGAACATCCGCTAATTCAGGTATCAGAAATCTTTGTTCTTTCTCCTTGGTATTCGAATATTGTATATGTGCTCCAAAATTTGTCACCATTGCCAGGAATGCCTAAAAACAAAAGTAGAACTCTGAAATTGAAGGCTTCCAAGTTTTGTATCATGAATAATGCACTCTATTGGAAAGATCCCGATGGTGTTTTGCTAAATTGTTTGGTGGAAGAAGAAGCAAAGCAGGTTATGGAGGATTTTCATAAGGGATATTGTGGATGTCACCTTTTCTGGAAAACAACGACCAAAAAAAATTTGAGTGCAGGATATTATTGGCCGACTCTTTTTGTTGATGTTTACAAAATTGTTAAAAGCTGCCATGAATGTCAGATTTTTGAAGGGAGGAAAAAATTGCAACCTTTGCCACTTAAGCCCATTGAAGTAAGTGCTCCTTTTCAGAAGTGGGGTCTGGATTTCATTGGCAAAATCCATCCTGCTTCTTTAGCTCAGCATAAGTGGATCCTCACAACGATAGATTATTTCACTAAATGGATTGAGGCGATTCCCACCAGGCAAGCCATAGATTCGGTAATAATTTCGTTTCTTGAGAATAATATTTTGTCTCGTTTTGGCTGTCCAAATAAGTTAATTACTGATAATGCAGTGGCTTTCAAGTCTAAAAGAATGATTGAGTTTTGTGATAAGTACCAAATCACTTTGGGGCACTCAACCGCTTATCATCCACAAGGCAACGGATTGGCTGAGTCCTCGAATAAATATTTGGTCAACATTATCAAAAAGCTGCTGGAAATAAACAAGAAAGGTTGGCATAAGAAATTGGTTAATGCACTTTGGGCAGGCAGAGTGAGTCAGAAGAAATCTATAGGCATGTCCCCTTTTGAGCTCATGTATGGTGTTGACACGGTATTTCCTACCTCTCTCACAGCTCCAGTGGTCAAACTTCTGCAGGAAGCTGGCAGTGAAGATGATCATATGCAAAGGAGAATAAATCAAATGATCCATTTACAGTAAAATAGAGAGGAGTTTTTTCAAAACACTTTCAAGCTGCAAGAGAGAATTAAGAAAATATATGATCGAAAGGAAAAAACAGACAAGTTTCAATTATAAGAAGTGGTGCTGAAATGGGATGCAAGAAACGAAGAAAAAGGTAAGCATGGTAAGTTCGAGAATCTCTGGAAAGGACCCTTCAGAATTGCTGCATATCGAGGCCAAAATGCTTTCCTTTTGAAGGAAATGAATGGGGAATATTGTCCAGGAGGGCTTATCAATGGTCGGCTGCTCAAGTGGTATCATTTCTGAAATGTTTTCTGCTATTTTACATTGTCACTGTACATACCAGTTTGTTTCAGTTTCATTGCAAGTGTGCGTTGTCATCATTCCTTCAGTTTGGGGCCCGAGGTGAAGGCTATAACTTTGAAGATTGATTTCAGCTTTGGTTTGAGTTTGTTGATTCAGGTCTTTCAGTCATTTTTGGTTTCAAAATTGAGTCAATTTGAGTCAATTTTCAGTCAATAAAATGATTCAAGAGTCTTGTGTTGGTTTGTTGAATTTATTGACTCCATAGCCCAATGGACGAAGGCACTGCCTACTCTCCCAGAAATCTGTATTTCTTGGCACCTCCAAGGAGCTACCATCCCCATTGGAGCCAATTTTAATGTCATTCTAGTCATACTACCATCATTGATCAAAGTTACTCTTTGCATTTGCATATTAGGAGTCCCATAATAATCAATTTCACTGTTCTGCTAGGTCATGGATTCATTGATGGTAGTAATTCTTCATCAGTTTCCCCTCATGTGAAACTTGCTGATTTTACTCTCTATGGTCTTCAATCATTATTCACTTTCATTCTTAAAATCATATCAGTAGGTCATAGGATGGGTCTCATTAGTTTCTAGGGTCTCACCATGGTCAAATTAATGAGTCAGATGTCAATAAATATCAGCAAGGTCATGAGGAAGCCAATAAGCTCAAAGTCACAGCACCAGGAAGAATCAGAGAGACATTTTATTCAGTTTGATGTAATTTTCGCCTCAAAACCATGTTTTGAGGTGAAAACATGATATTTTTCCTTTATTATTATTCATTATGTAATTTTATATCATCATATGTAATAAGTCACAATTCAGAAGCTGCTATCTCCACAAAGTCATCACCCTGCCTTCAGAGAAGTTTTCTGTAGCATGATCAACGCCAAATCATCTTCCAAGTATATCCATCAGAAAGAGCCCGGAAAGAGCTTTCCAACGGTATACTACACTCTCAAAAATGACTTCTGGATTGAAATTTATGCTTAAGTGAAGTAAAATCCCCTATATCCTCAAATAATCCCTATTCCCAACTTTCCCTTAAAACTTTATGTTTAAAGTTTTATATTTTCCTCTTTCCTATTATAAAATCGCATTATAAGTCATTTTAATACATATGCGATTTATTTTATAACCACTTCCCCTCCATGCTTCGGAAACTTTATAATAAAGTTTGAAGTGTTATATTATAAAACCCCGCCGCTACCCATCGCAATTGCAGCCCCTCCTCCGATAAGTTTGAAGTGTTATATTATAAAACCCCGCCTTTTCCCATCACAATCACGGCCCCTCCTCCGATCAATTGCAACATTCCCCGATCCGATTGATCGCAACATTCTCTGATTGAACTCCCTCCCAATTGCAGACCCCCGATTGAAACACTCTCGATTAACCCACAACCGTCGCTCTTCTTCTTCCGATCCGACAGTCCTCCGCCAATCGGAACATTTCAATCACAACACTACTCCGATCGCAACTCTTCTTCCGATCTCTCTATCCGCTCTCCCGATGGCAAACCTCCGATTTATTTCCCCACCGTTGATCTCTTCCCACTGATCCGACGGCTCAAATTCAATCGGGCCAATCGCATCAGCGTTTCACATATGTTGCATTCCTCCTCCCCTCCGATATTGCAATTGCGATTATGTGGGTCCCACCTTTAGCCCTCCATCTTGCAATAAAAATCATTCCACCCCTTTATATGATCTCCTTGCTCTATAGTTATATCCCCCATCAGGCTTACCCCCATCGCATTGGAACTTTGTGTGGCCTTCTCCAAATTCATCTGACCTCCAACTCCCGATTGCGATGGCATCACCGATTGTTATATTACGACTATTTTATTAATATGATATCCCTCCACCCAGCTCACTCCGATTGGGATTATA
Source organism: Pinus albicaulis (assembly GCA_034641835.2). Classification (NCBI taxonomy): domain Eukaryota; kingdom Viridiplantae; phylum Streptophyta; class Pinopsida; order Pinales; family Pinaceae; genus Pinus; species Pinus albicaulis. The sequence goes on from CM076584.1 coordinate 704,010,743, forward strand.
ATGCAGGTCCCGCCTCCTCTCCCTTCCCTCCTATTCGCTAATTTTCCCTTCACTAAAGGCAAAGTTTCATTCAAAGGAATGTTTATTAAAAAGTCGGTTTTACCCAAACGAAAAGCAAAGGAAACAGTCAAAGGGCCGAAAGCTTATATAAAACAAATATTGTTACAGCAGCAGCAAAATAGGAAATCTGTTCATCGGATTACCTATTTTCTTTCATACAGCCTAACAACAAAATCTCCAAGTGGTCAAATGCAATGTTGTCCCTTATTTTTCAGGGGCAGATTGTTGTATTTCTTTTCTATGATTGTATTTCAGTTTTTCAGCTGTTAGAACAGCTCCCTTTTCATGGATCTATGTTCCCACATTTGAGCCTATTTATTGTAAATGTAAATCATTTGTAAGCAGTCTGATTCAGAGGTCTAGAGTCTAAAGTCAGTAACTCAGAAAGTAGGAGAAATTGTGTGGAAGAAACATCTTGTGCTCATTGTACAGTTTGACAGGAATTAATAAGAGATGCGGCTCTGATTTGTGGGATCCATGTGGTATGAGATTAGCATTTGTTTTTCTCCTTTGTTTCATATGTGATTTGTTATGTGTTCCATTCATCCATAAACATTTCCTTTTGAATGCTTTCAAGATAGAAAGGTAGAATCCATTTTATATGCTCTGCCTTCGGAAATCATTCATGTATTTTTCTTCTGTTTGAAAAGGATCCATTTATTGTGCCCTTTTATCTCCTCACCAGTATTTCCATCCCATCCTCATTAAATTTTATTTGCTAAGTTTCCTGCCTATCTTGCCCCATGAAATACCCTGTGTCCTGATTTAATTCCCGGTTTCAACTGTCCTTTATCCCACACATCCCTGAAATTCATTCATTCATTTTATTAAAATCTTTTCCCATCATTTTACCTAGCCTAATATCAGTTCATTTATTGTGTTCCATTGAATATTATTTCACAGAGAGAGCCCTCTCATGTCCTTGTAGGGCTAGCTACAAGGCTGAGCGTGGTTTGATGTTACCCTAGATTCTGCCATTTTTAGCCTGAGGTAGATTTAGGCAATAACATGTCGGAAAGTGCATTGCAGTGCACCCTTGAATGGAGGATTTTTTATTGCAATGCAGTTAGTCCCTTTAGAGGCTATGTTGGTGAGTCAATAAGTGATATAACATATACTTCAAACCTTGGAAATCTCACAATAGAAATCATGAATGAATTTTTCTTCTCTTAGGGCATATATCAATTGCAATGTAAGGGGATGATAGAACCTATTTCATTGGTCCTGGGAATGATGTCCAGTTTGACCAGGTCATGGGGGATGATGCCCAAATTGACCTATAACAGTTGCCCCCTAAATCATGAAGTCATAATAATAATAATAATAATAATAATAATTGGATGAGATGCTTTACAATGTGATGAGTTGGAACTGAAGTGGAGTGGTGACCTGTATCAATCTTACAATACATTACATCATGATATTTTCATCTTGATCACGAATTTCTGAGGGAGGCATTCCAATGCTCAGCACATTTACTATCTAATAACATGTACATAGTTCAGAAATTCGTCTACATTGGAATGTTTTCCAATACAGACATGCCTACAGATATAGGCGCATGTTCAGATGACGATCTGTATGTAAGGTCACTGTACAGATGATGTGTACAACAATCCTGAAATCGCAACCCAAATGGATGAAACTAGATCTGTGGTCTTCTTATCTCGTTCACTCGATCATTCAGGTACAATTCTAGCCATGCAAATATATGATTTGTGGTCGAACATGGTAAGACATCGTTTGATTACCATCCAATGATGTGAGTTGTTAACAAATGTGAGAGGACCACCATTGATGTTAATGGCTCTCAAGGTACTGTAGTATAGTTTTTAAGGCATGAATAGATGATTTGATGTTGAATGCCAAACAAAATATTTTAGTAAAAGGTTTGGAAGCGAGGATCTTGTCGATGATTTAACAAGCCCCATGGTACTGGAAGATGATGTTTCTAATTAAACTTCTTGCATGATGATTTGATGTCGACAGGAATCCACTTTATCGCAAAACAGGAGTTACTATCTGGATATAGAAAGTTATAAAAGAATCAATTATTTTGAGGTAAAATTTTATATAAAATTGATATTGATAGTAAAATATATGTGAACACAATTTCATACAATTTTGATCCTAAAATATATGTTAACTTACATAAATATTTTATTTATGATTGAGAGTGAGAGAAATATTTTTATAAAATTTCCTTTCTACTAACCAAATATATTAATTTTTGTTCTTTTATTATTATAGTCTACATTGTTTTTTTTATTCAGAGAATATTTTAGGATTATTTAAAATGTACACTGGTCAACTCCATATTGAACCTAATTTACATATAGCTCTCATACTAGGTTGTAAATGTTATAATGAACACAATAAAATCACTATATTTACATAATTTTTTCTATATTATTATTATCATCACACAACATATTTATACATTATAAAATAATTACACCTACTAAATTCTAATACTTTATATATCAAACTTGAAATTAAAGATAGATTAACTATTTAAGTTAAATAGTATCTCAATTACACCTTATCTATCATAGTTAGAACAAATTAACATGACTCCTAACATAATTCCTAAATTAATATGCAATTGAGATACATCATCAACCATTCAATCATATGTCGAATATATTGTGAATATTGTGAAACATAGACTTTTGTATTTATATTTGTATTATTATGTTAAGTCCCTATATTACTAGTATAGTCCCTTATTCTTGTTAGTGTAACCCCCTTATTGTTATTGTTGTACCCCTGTAACCCCCATATTGTTATTATTGTGCCCTTACATTATTATTGTTAGGTCGGCTAGGATTACCTTGTGGCCCCACTAGGATTACATTGTGGCCCCATGGACTCCTATATATAGAAAGGAGGTTTTGTCATTTGTAGCATTCAAGAATTTTTCATTTATTTAATGTATTGGAGGTTGCCCCCTCAAAGTGGTTGATTTCTAAGACATTTATCTCTCTTTTATTCTATTTTTGGAAGTGGTTTCACAAAATTTGGTATCGAAGCTTTGTGGATTCTAGGGTTTCGCTGCTCCAAACAGGTCATCTTGGCATTTTCGCTCTAAATTTTTTTCTACCAAGTTTCAGAAGCTGAAATTTTTAGAGCATGAAGCAGAAATCCTAAGGAAGATCTTCACAAAATTTCAGAGCTTGATTCACAATATCTTCGTAGATATGGTTTGTGGAGTTTAGGGCATTTTGTAGGCACCTGAATTTAACCTAAACAGGTCATCGCAACATTTTATCTATAATGTGTTTTCTAAAAGGGTTCAAAAGCTGATATTTTCACAGATAAAATCTGCAATCCTGAGGAATGTCATGGAAACATTTTAGATATTGATTTGCATTATTTTGGGAGGTAGGATCTGTGGAAGTTAGGGATTTTTCAAGCTCCCAAATTTCATATCAAAGAGGTGATCGTGGGAAAATATTCATAACTCTCTCTAAGCATCGGATTGGAATTATGTAAAGAGTGGCTGCAAATACACAGACTGTAGTTTCTTTTCTATCAATTTCAGAGCTGAAGAAGGAAACAGTTACACGTGGCAAGTCGTACAAATTCTCTCTATTGAACTAGTCCATAATTAGGTCATTGTGGGAGATTGGACATAACTTTGTCTCGAAGAATCCAAATTAGGTCAAACCTATGGCATTCGAAAGAGGATTCAGAGGGCTATCGCAGGGCCAAATTTTAAATATTGAAAATCTGAAATCATAGAGATAATTTAGTTTCAATATCGAGCTCCTCAAAAGCAAGAAGAATTCCATAAGTCTTGTGTAAAAAATCAGTTTGAAGTGATTCCAAGGGCCTATTGAGCACATATATCAGTATTTGTTTTTAAAATTCCCCCTAAAAAGAATTCAACACCCATTAAGCCTTTAGAAGGCTCTAGTATGACTCACGAAGACGAAGAATGGCAACATGACATATCAAAATTGCAAGAGCAAGTGCAATGAATTTCGCTCTCATGAAGAGAAACAAAAAATGACATGGAAGCTTTGAAGAAAGGCATGGAAACTAATATGGATGGTTTGAAGAAAGGCGTGGAATCTAAAATGGATGGTTTGAAGAATTACATGGAAGCTAAGATGGATGGCATGGAAGCTAGCATGGAATCTAAGATGGATGACGTGGAAGCTAAGATCGATGAAAAAATGGAAAATATGAAGAATGATCTAAAAGCAGACATGGAAGGTTTGACAAAGTTGATACAAGAAATGTTTCCTAATGCTTAAAAGATAGTAGAGGAAACTCGTGATGAGAACAAAATAAATTTTAATCGTGATTTCATAAACTCTAATGTTGGAGGGAAGAACCACCATATTCCAAAAATGGATATGAAGAATTTTGATGGCAAGGATCCTGTAACATGGATACTACAGATGGAGCAATATTTTGATCTCAATAATGTGAAAAAAACACAAAAGGTACGCATTGCAACTTTACATTTAGAAAAAAATACATTTGTATGGTATCGATGGCTTTGCTTCCGTAAAAAAATTGTCACTTGGTCAATTTTTACGGAGGAAATGATAACACATTATGAGGATACAAAGAAAACTTTCCTTCTTGTGATGATAAATCCAAACAAAAAGAGTTGAAATTGAAGAACACATTGGGAGCTTAAAATTCAATAAGAGTAGCGTGTTTGAGAGGAACACGAAGTTGATACCATGAGACTCTAAAGGATAACATCCAACATGAAGTTCATGATAAGGAACCTTATTCATTAGAGAGCATTATTCGAGTTGGCAAAGAAAAATGAATATAAAATTATGCTTGGAAACAAGGAAACCCTACACTGCATCTATCAAGATGGAAGTATTGCTACTCCTAGACTTCCACAACCGACAAGGTTGACACCACAACAATTGGAAGAAAAAATAGCAAAAGGGCTTTGCTACAGTTGTGATAGCAAATACACTACAGGTCATAAGTGTGCTGAGAAGAAATTATTTTACATAGATTGTGAAGAGGAGGAAGAAAATGAACAAGAAACTTCAAAAGAAGAGGATATACGCCAGGAACCAACCCTAGAAGAAGAAGAAATGAGTCGGGCCATATCATGTAATGCACTGGCAGGAATTGCCACTCCTCAAACTCTCAAGATGGAAGGACAGATCAAGAAGAAAAAGGTAATAGTGTTGATTGATTTAGGTAGCACCCATAATTTTATTCATTGTAAGGTAGCCAAGGAATTAAATTGTTTCCTATACCTAGCACCCGAATGTCAAGTGATGGTTGCAAATGGAGGAACTATAAATTGCTCTGGGAAATGCCATAATATCAAGCTAACCATGGGGGAATATGTATTGACTAGTCCAATGCTTTCCATCAGTGGGGTGATGATGTTACATTACTAGGTACAATTGTTGTCTTTAGGGCAAATAACTTTTAATTTGATAAGGGCTACTATTGAAATTTTTTTCGGAAATTGTATGCAGAGTATCGCGGGGAAACTGAGAAGGATAATAAGCTCTAATTTCATGACAAAGCTTCTAAATAAAGAACAACGAGGCATAATTGCACAATTATGCTCACTAGAAGTTCCGACATCAAAATCATCTATTTTTGCAGATCTCCAACAAGTCTTGGACAATCATTCCAAGGTGTTTCAAACTCCCAAAGGACTCCCACCTGTTCGTGATCATGATCATGCTATTCATTTGATTCCAAGAAGTGTTCCTCCAAACATCAGGCCTTATAGATATCCTTACTTCCAAAAGAGAGAAATTGAACATATGATTTCAGAAATGTTAGAGGCAGGTATAATTCAACCTAGTCAAAGTTCTTTCTCTGCTCCTATAGTATTGGTACACAAGAAGGATGGATACGTGATACATAATAGGATTTTAGGGGCTGAATAAGCTCACTATTAAGATAATTTCCATTCATGATTAGTGGAATTATGGATGAATTACACTGAAATATTGTTACCAAGTTGGATCTTCGTTCAGGATATCATCAAATTAGAATGAAGAGTGAAGATATTTCGAAAACAACATTTCGAACTCATGAGGGTCATTATGAATTTTTGGTCATGCCTTTTAGCCTTACCAATGCACCTTCTACATTTCAAGGGTTGATGAATTCCATTTGCAAACCCTTCCTTAGAAAATTTGTGCAAGTATTTTTTGATGATATACTAATCTACAACAGGTTTCGGAAGGATCATGTTAAACATGTTGACAAGGTGCTCAAACTATTGGAGGAGAAACAATTATATGCAAAAAAATTCAAATGTTTCTTTGGAGTACAATAGGTGGAATATCTGGGTCATATTGTATCTCACAAGGGTGTTAAGGTAGACCCTAAAAAAATTAAAGCCATTAAGGAATGGAAAGTCCCCACAACCATAAAGCAGTTGCGTGAATTTCTCGGGTTAACAGGGTATTATCGCAAGTTTGTTAGGAATTATGGGAGAATAGCAACACCTCTAACAACATTATTGAAGAAAGATGCATTTTCATGGACTCCTAAAGCAACTAAGGCCTTTGAACATATTAAAAAGGCAATGTGCCTAGCACCAGTCTTAGCTACGCTAGACTTCACAAAAACCTTTATTGTGGAATGTGATGCCTTAGGAAATGGAATTGGTGTTTTAATGCAAGAAGGAAGACCCATTTCTTTTGAAAGTCGTTCAATCAAAGGAAAGTATTTACAAAAGGCTATTAATGAGAAGGAAATGTTGGTAATACTACATGCACTAAAGAAATGGAGACCTTACCTAATGCGAAGACACTTCAAGGTAAAAATTGATCTTGACAGTCTTAAACACTTTTTGGAACAAAGACTATCTTTAGAAGAGCAGAAAAAATGGGTCACAAAGATGTTGGGTTATGAATTTGAAATCATCTACAAAAAAGGGAAGCTAAATGTTGTTGCAGATGAACTATCAAGAAAGGATGAAGAGGTGGAAGCATTCCTTTGTGCCATTTCAATTATCCAACCAGATTGGATAACCGAAGAAAGGGACGAATGGAAGAAGGACGAAGAAGTGTGGACACTCATTCAAAAGTTGCAGCAAGATCGTAGTACATCTAATACATTTAGTTGGAAAAATGTTCCTTATGGTACAAAGATCGCTTATATATTTGCAAGAATTCCCATCTAAAACAAAAGGTTCTTTTGGAATTGCACACTTCTTCTTTAGGAGGACACTCAGGATTATTAAAAACTTACCACAAGGTGAAGAAATAATTTTTTTGGGATGGCCCTAAATCTAATATTCAAAAGTTTGTGGCGGAATGTTTAGTTTGCCAAAAAAATAATGTTGAGACAATTAAGACCCCGGGTCCTCTACAACCTTTATCCATTCCAAGTCAATGATGGGAGGAGATTTCAATGGATTTTATCACAGGGTTACCTAAGTCTGAAGGAAGGAGTGTCATCATGGTGGTAGTTGATAGACTTACCAAGTATGCACACTTTTGTGCATTATCTCATCCATTTAAAGCGAGTATAATTGCTACTGCATTTATGGAAACAATTCAAAAGCTACATGGAAACCCGAAGATTATTGTAAGTGACAGAGATCCCATTTTTACAGGAAATGTTTGGAGGGAATTATTTTCTTGTTTGGGTACTCAACTAGATCATAGCTCATCTTATCATCCTCAATCTGATGGTTAAACAGAGATAGTGAATAAATGTTTGGAAGGATATCTTCATTGTTTTTTATCTGATAAGCAAGCACAATGGGTCAAGTGGTTACCTCTCGCTGAATGGTGGTATAACACTTCCTTCCATACTGCAGCAAAAATGACCCAATCTATGGCACTTTAGGGATATCATCCACTGGCCATCACATCTTCTTTAAGGGAAAATTCTAGGGTTCAAGCAGTGGAGGATCACATCGAGCATCAACAAGAAGTTCTCCAACTCTTAAAGCATAACCTAAATTTGGCACAAAATCAAATGAAACAACATGCATATCAACATCATAGTGAGAGAATTTTTGATGTGGTAGACTAGGTACTTTTACGGCTACAACCATACAAAAAAATGTCCCTCAATCAAGCTAATAAGGATAATAAATTATCGCCAAAGTACTATGGTCCTTACAAGGTGTTGCAAAATATTGGTACTATGGCATACAAATTGGAGCTTCCTGATTCTTCACGAGTGCATCCAGTTTTCCATGTTTCATGCTTAAAAAAGGTTCTAGGGGACAAAATTCCTATTCAAACAATATTTCCAGAACTTGATGAGGAAGGAAAAACCATATTGGAACCTGAAGCAATCATGGAAACAAGAACTCGACAGCGACGAAGTCGATCAATTTCAGAGTATCTCATCAAATGGAAGAAATTACTCACTGAAGATTCTACATGGGAGGATGAGAATTTTATACTAAAGCACCCGGACCTACTCAAGCGTTGAGGATAGCACTTTTTTTTGAAGGAGAGGAGCATGTTAGGTCCCTATATTACTAGTATAGTCCCTTATTTTTGTTAGTGTAACCCCCTTATTGTTATTGTTGTACCCCTATAACCGCCATATTGTTATTATTTTTCCCTTACATTATTATTGTTAGGTCGGCTAGGATTACCTTGTGGCCTCACTAGGATTACATTGTGGCCCCATGGACTCTTATATATAGAAAGGAGGTTTTTTCATTTGTAGCATTCAAGAATTGTTCATTTATGTAATTTATTGGAGGTTTCCCTCTCGAAGTGGCTGATTTCTAAGGCATTGATCTCTCTTTTCTTCTATTTTTGGAGCTAGTTTCACAACATATTAACTTTGAAAATAAGACTCAACACAATTTTAGATATAAAATATCTACTCTCTCGCATTTCACATCTCAGCACACTTTAAATATGCAATATTGTCTGTTGTCCTTGTTTTAAATCTAAATCCCTTTATCCCAGTAAATGTACCTATAAACAATGAATTCTAAGAGGTTGTCAAAGTCCAATTCTAAGAGGTTTTCAAAGTCCAACTCATCCAAAATCTAGTGTGCATACACATTTAGTTGGAAATATGGAGAACCACCCCTAATTCCAGAAGAGGTATTTAGCCTTCTGGAGAATGTTAGAAATTTCAAAAGAGTGAGAGAGAAATTGCACACAACAAAAATAACACAATGAATTATTGAGAACATAAAAAAATACATATATATTTGTCAGTCACCAACTTCTAGATGATAAGATTCAAAGAAGGTGAATCTATGATTCATAGACAACTCACACACATAAGGAAATAACTACTTCTAAAATCACACTTAGGGACTCACAATGACAACTCACAACAACATAAAACACATGGAAGCATTGCTTCCAATACCCTCTCTTAATGCTTGCATGACAAATACAAAAAATAGACATTACAACATTGAATGCATCTCTGTCAAATTTATGTGATATGGTCATCACTAGGACTCAATGTATCCACTTTGAAATCGCACAGTTTCGATCTTTTCTTCACCACACTTTTGATCTTCCCACTTGATCCCTTTAAGACATAACCATTTCATACCATCATTGATGTACTTTGCAGAATTGATGCTTCTCAACCTCTAGTAGCGCAATGGGTCAGTCTCAATATTGAACCATTCTATGGAACTTCCACCATATGTTGAATCCACTGCCCTCCGCAACCTTCATCAGTTATCAAGATTTTTTGTCACCAATGTCAATATTTTGATCTTCTGCATGTTGAAGAATTGACATAGGTTTAGACGTAGTGGTGCAAGTCTGCACGTAGCTCCATGAATGTATATTCTTCCGATTGTCATTGACATTATGTAATTATTCCATTTGCAAGAACATGGGAAAATTTCATCTCTCGAAAAAGTTTTATTTATTTTCTGAACTAAGTTTGAATGAACTGATTATCCGCCAACACACACTATCTTGAAAAACTGACCCATGACTATGGTTTTGATGACCACCATGTCCAAATATCCTCCAATAGGTGGATCTTAGTTAACATTAGTCGATCTCGTTGGCATTAACGACACAATGACACACCATCATCGAAGTTTTGTTCTCCAAACTTATTCTTAAAAAAAGCATATATAAAGTAATCCCTCTTTAAAAAACCCTTAGTTTGGGTTCATGTCAATAAATATTTAAAAAATAATTAAGCACTAACATAAAATACCCCCCCCCCCTCCCCCCCACACACACACACATATAAGAGCATGAAGCAATAGAGAAAACCATGTTAATTAGCCATGAATGTAACCAGAGAAATGATATCAAATACAAGTGGCTTCCGCGACTTTCATGCCACTCCCCGGCTTAGCAAAAACGATCCATAACCTTGTGTCACAAACAATCACAAGATTGATCACCACTCTACAAGCAACGGTTCGATCTTGTAAAATTTCAGCAAATCACCGATATATAACATTCAGTACAATTGACGGTGATGACATTGATTTGCACACTTTTGTGATAAAACAACAAATCCAAAAACAATGGGTTCTAAATTCACACACATTTTAGCACACAAAAAATATTTTGCACTCTCTTAAGCTAGCCTATGTGCATAGGAGTATCATGGTTAAAACTACATGATCTCATTCTCTCTCATGAGAGAATCGGGGCTGATCCAACTCTAATACCAAGTTAGAAATTTCAAAGAGAGTGAGAGATCAATTGCACACAACAAAAATCAGACACGCTATATTATTGAGCACATAACGAATTACATATATAGGTAGATCACCAACTTCTAGATGATAAGATTCAAAGAATGTAGATATATGACTCATAAACAACTTACACACATAGGGAAACAACATTATTGAGCACATAAAAAATTACATATATAGGTAAATCACCAACTTCTAGATGATAAGATTCAAAGAAATTAGATATATGACTCAAAAACATTATTGAATAAATAACAAATTACATATATATGTAGATCACCAACTTCTAGATGATAATATTAAAAAAAGTAGATATATGACTCATAAACAACTTACACACATAGGAAAACAACTACTTCTAAAATCACACTTAGGGTCTCACAATGACGACTCACAACAACCTAAAACACATGGAAGTATTACTTCCAATAGAAAACCAACCATAAACCCAAAAAAATATTGTCTAAGTGGATTCCATGCAAATCCACGGTGCATACTCAATTATTTCTCCTCGTGGAAAAGGATTCGTAAGGCTAAAAAGAATAATTTTGGGTGTTCACTATTAAGGAAACTCTGGTTTGATTTTCCACCGAGAAAAAAATAAAATTGCAAAACAATCTTGCTAGAGAATAATATTTTTAAACTAACATGAAAATAATTGGAAAATATGTGAAACAAGAATTTATTTTGACAGAGTGTGCATTATGGTGGGCTAAACATATTTTTGAAACAAAATTCTCAGAGTGTGCATTATGGTGGGATAAACATATTTTGAAGCAAAATTCTTTCACAGGCTTCCATTTCTTCGAATGCAAACTTTTGGAAGTGTGCAAGTGTGATTAGTGTTGATGGACAGTAGTTTGGAGAGAAAAAAAAATCTGATTTGTGGTCTATTCTTGTGTATTATATGAAATTTTATTGCTCTAAATATGACCAACAATTCTTTTCCAATACTGTTTCAATCCCATGCCAAATATTTTAAGGAATATAATATTCATAATGATGTTGTATTATTTATTTAGATCAATGAAATTATATTAATAAAGTGTTTGATATATATTGATATCATTTTTGACACATTTTAAATATGTATTAATTTAAAAAATGGACCACCATCTAAATTAATCAAATAATGTTACATATAAATACATGTAGTGTTGTCTCAAGATAGGTAGACTATCTTGGACACAATCACTTTGTTGAGAGAATATCTCAACCACACACCAATCTAGGAAACATCTAGATCTCAACAACTCTTAAACGTTAGGAATATACTCTTGTAGATAGAATGAATCACAACAAAGACAAGTAGGAATTATATTTCCAAGTCGCCCCCTTAATGACTATTTGTCTTGATCTCAATCAACAAGATCTACATGTGGCCCAATATTGCAATTACACATTGTACCTTGTTCATGCAGACATCATCAAATTGTCGACGTCCATATAAAGGAACAATGCATGGGTAGGTAACTATTGTAACCGTTGGTATAATAGGAAGCCCTTCACATACATGGTCCGTCCAACTTCTTGATGAAATTTATTTGAATTGGTCCTTTACACTCTAATATTATTCCATCTCACAATTCCCCCCCCTTAATTGAAGACACAATTTTCTGATTACACATCAAACTTAGATATGAGTACACCTGCCACCCTTGTACCTACCAAGTGGTTGATTCCACAACTTGATGTCACTAAGGAACATATAACAAAGGGGTATGCATGCCTCTCTAGGTCTTACAACCATATTCCCTTTTAATATACTCCAAACTTAAGAAGATACTAGGTATATAAAACCTTTCAAGGACCACAACGAACCATTACAAAGCAATATAGATTTTTTATAATTACAATGTGCGACTCATACTTTATCACGGTCATGAGTCTATTCTACAAACTCTAATGAAATTTCACTATGTTGTCCCTTTGGATCTTTTTCCACTCATCTTGGATACACCACACCATTCATATGTTGCCTGCTTTCTCACTTGAAAATTTCCATCATAGTATTCACTCATCATAGGCTTTGTACTTTTGAGTTTTTAGCATATTCATTTTTAACTTTGGCATGACCGTCTTGGATCTCTGTGCTTTACCTGTCATTATCAGTTAGAGTCCTGAATTCTAACAAAATTTTTCATATTGAGATCGCAAATCCCAATATGTATACAAACTTCAAAGACATATTCACCTTCACCCATACCAAAGAAAGAATACAAAATAACAATATAAGCACAAGAAATGATCTAAAGATAACCATGTTTTTATGCATTTAAGGCAAAAGCCAATATCCACTTTTACTGAGTCCATTATTATAAAAACACACCATGTGTCACCACACAAAGTGCAGAACCTATGAACAACAATCAAGATTTTGAACAAGAAATTCTCTGAAGATGTGTTATATGGACTTGTAGAACCTTTGATTTGGTAGAGCCCACTTGACACTTTTCTTCACGATGTATCCACTCTATCTCTAGTTTTGGCATGGTTAGCTTCACGCTAACTACTACCAGTTGTCTACACGCAAGCCATGAGTTTTGCTTCAAACTCTCCAATGTTGGTCCACACTCCACATTTCAACATTACTCAATCCTCAGTTTTCCACATTACTCAATGCTCAGTGGGTTGTTCCAAGCCACAGAACTAAAAATTTTCAAAATAAAAAAATAGAAGACTCTCATCTCTTTCTCTTTACACGATGGTCAGCTGACTCTTGGCTTTATCACACAGGCCTTTGTGCTGGAAACTCTACACAGGTCTCCTCACTCATTTTTGTCTTATGCTTCCATTGTTTATGAACGCTTTCCATTCTTCCAATCCATTCTCCACAAATCTTAGTTGAGTACTAAATCACTTTCTATGCACAAATTTCAGTCGAGAAAATCCACATGATGAACCCAAATAGTCTCCACAATTCCAGAGGCAAGAAAACATCGATTATCCTTCGGTGTTGAATCTACATGGCCAGGGTTTCACACCTCTACAACTTATGTAAGTGACCACTGTGCACAGAATTGAAAAACTCCTGAACAAGACTAGATGCACTGAACGAAATGCTGTCACATTTACAACCCACTAATGCACAGAATGGAACACTAACAAATTTGGCACCAATTGTTTTCAATGCTACAATAATTCTGTTGGAATTTCTGAGTATTCCAAACACACAGAGGAATAAAAACAATTCCTCTTCTCAACATAGAAATTCAATTGAAAATATATGGACAGAGATGCAATAAAAAAACTATTTCATTAATCATAAAAATCTATTACAAAGCTGCCTCAGAACTGTTGTTCTGGCTTTCAAAAAAAATACACAAGCTGCTACAAACACAACATTCTATTTCTCTCTCTCTATCTTCAAATACACACACAGAGTGTCTACTTGCGTTCAAGCATAATACACAGTCCATTGCTCTGTCGTTGTGTTCTTTTTATATAACATACTTTACTTTATATATATTATAAACATTGAATATTTATAATATATATATATATTAAAACATACACACAGATATACATATATACATATATATATATATATATATATATATATATATATATATATATATATATATATATATATATATATATATATATATATATACGTACACACACCCTAAAGTTAAAAAAAAAATACTTTTCCACAATGTTTTATAACTTAAAACATTAAAAACATAAAACATTTAATCCTAAGGTTTGAAACCTTAACATAATGCTTTTCGCGGACTTCGACCGTTTTTATGCAAACTGGTTGATTAACCTTATCGCATCCATTTTTTTCCAGGTTGACTGGACTCCAAAACCGTGCGATAGAGCTCCTATTGGCTCACGCATGACAGGCTGGCAGACTTCAAGTATTTATCCAAAATGATTCAATTTTTTATCGCATCCAAATTGGGAGAGGTTGACGTCAGCTCCATTTCGTGAGATATCTATTTGATTGGCTCATGGCTTGGTGACTCGGCAAGGTGGGGACCGACTTATCACATGGTTAAAGGTTATGGTGACGAGGCATTGGAGACGTGTGATCAGCACGAGATTGGTCCTAGAGTCTGGACATGGAATTGGTGGGGGCCTCCACTATGACATGGTTCATTTTAAATTCAAAACAAACTAGCGGTAAATGTATTGTGGTTGGTGGAGGGTTTTAAAATGCGGCATGTTGGGTTTAAGGTGGTGGTTACAGAAGATAAGGGTGCGGACAGGAGAACTGTGTTGCATGGTCAAACCACGACATTTAAATGTATACACAGGCTACGGCCTTAGACGAAAAAATGGATTTGCAGGTGTCTTTAAACATGGATTGAATGCACGGTGGTGTGCAAGTTAAAACAAAAAAATTTCCTACTCCTTTTGTCCTCTTGTACAGTTTGCAGTTGGAGTTAATATTTCCAACATTCCCCCTTAATTTCAACTGCTGCATTCTCTTGCATACCCAAACATTTTCTCAAATAATTAAAACTCTTTTTCCCTAATGGTTTTGTCAATATGTCAGCAAACTGCTCCTCTATTCTACAATGTTGTAAAATGATTTCACCATTGCTCACTAATTCTCTGATGTAGTGATACTTGGCATCAATGTGTTTCATTCTCTTATGAAACACTGAATTCTTTGATAAAGCTATAGCTGAGCTATTATCACAATAAATTGTTATGCCTTTTAGCTATTTATGACACAAACTTCACAACATTCTCCTCATCCATACTGCTTGACATGCTGTTGTTGTAGCTGCCACATATTCTTCCTCTAATGTTGATAAAGCCACAATTGGTTGTTTCTTAGAAGCCCATGAAATCGCTCCTGATCCCATGTGGAAAACATATCCAGAGGTACTTTTCCTATCATCTATTCTTCCAGCCCAATCATTGTCAGTATATCTAATAAGTTCAAAATTTTCTGAAGTGGTGTATAAAATACCATACCTCTTTGTTCCTTTCACATACCTTAGAATTATTTTTGTTGCTTACCAATGTGCCTCATTTTTCCTTTCCATAAATCTGGAAATTAAACTCACAGCATTCATAATATCTGGCCTAGTTGCAGTCAAATACATGAGGTTGCCAACTATGCTCTTGTACAAACTTTGATCAAAATCCTTGCTGTTGTCTTCTTTGCTCAACTTCAAGCCCATCACTGTAGGAGTAATTGCTGCCTTGCAATCCTGCATGTTAAATCTTTCCAAAAATTCTTTCACATATTTAGCTTGAGAGATAAAAATATCATTTTCATTTTGCTCTACTTCTATTCCTAAGAAGTATCTCAGCAATCCCATATCATTCATCTCAAATTCATCCTTCATGATTGTTTTAAAATTCTCAATGAGGTAATAATCATTACATGTGAATATAACATCATCAACATATAAAACAACAATGAGCATCTTACCATCTTTCTCTTTGATGTATAATTTGGGTTCTCCTTCACATTTCTCAAACCCATTTTCCAGCAGATAGGCATCTATCCTACTGTACCATGCTCTTGGTGCTTGTTTCAATCCATATAGATCTTTCTTCAATTTGCATACTTTGTGCTCTTGGCCTTCCTTCTCATATCCCAGAGGTTGTTCAACAAAAACCTCTTCCATAAATACTCCATTAGGGAATGTTGATTTCACATCCATTTGGTAAAATTTCCACTTGTGTTGTGCTGCTATGGACATCATTGCTCTTACTATTTCCATTCTTGCAATTGGTGCAAAATTTTCCTCATAGTCTCTACCTTGTTGCTACTTGTAGCCTTTGGCAACAAGTCTAGCCTTGTGCCTTTAAATCTTACCTTCAGCATTTCTTTTGGTCTTGTAGACCCATTTCACTTCAATAACTTCCTTACCTTTTGGGAGATCAACTAGTTCCCATGTCTTATTTTTCTCTATGGCATTTATCTCTTCATCCATAACATCTATCCATTTCTTATCTTTCAAAACTTCTTAAAAAAGAATAGGATCCTCTACATGAAAATATAACACAAATAAAGAGTTCATACCTTCATTTTTTTCCTCTTGTCCATAGATTTCATTCAAAGTTCTGGATCTGGTTCCTCTTTCACTTGTTGAACTTGTGGTTGTAGAAGCACTCAAATCTGCTCCTTGTGATGTGCTTGGAGAAGCACTATCATCACTTCTCAAGGGTGTGCTCATACCTTCTTGTGGAGTCCCTTGTTGTCCTTGTGTTGGTGGAGGTGGTGCTGCTAATTAAGGATTTCTTTCAGCCATTTCTTCCTCATCTTCATCATGAGACAAACATATTTTTACATTCACTGTTTTCTCAATGCTTCCATCCCAAGCGTCTTCTTCAATAAATTGTACATCTTTGCTTATCCTAAATTTATTGGTGGATCGGTTATACAATATTTGTGCTTTGGATTCTTCACTGTATCCAACAAATATGCACTTCTCCCCCTTACTGTCCAACTTCTTCCTTAGCTGATATGGAATGTGTGCATAAGCCACACAACTAAAAACTCTCATGTGGGTGAGAAATTGTTTTATGCCACTCCATGCTTCTTCCGGAACTCTGTTCATAACACTCTTTGTTGGGAATCTATTCAGCACATATGTTGCACAATGTACATCTTCAGCCCAATATTCATTTGGAAAATTTTTTTCCTTCAGCATACTTCTTACCATGTCTATGATGGTTCTATTTTTCCTTTCAGCAACTCCATTTTGTTGTGGTGTATACCTTGTTGTAAATTGCTTGTGAATCCCATTTTCTCTGCAAAAACGCAAAAATTATTTGGAGATATATTCTCGTCCTGTCTGTTCTTAAGACCTTAATATACTGCCCACTTTGATTCTCTACAAGAACCTTGAAGTGGCATAATTTTTCAAACACTTCACTCTTCAACTTCAAGAAATAAACCCAAGTTTTTCTTGTGTAATCATTAATGAAGGTCAGCATATAGTGGTTGCCTGCTAATGATGGTGTTTGCATTGGTCCACACAAATTTGAATGGACAATTTCTAAGGGTGATTTTTCCCTCATTATCTTTCCTGATGGAAAGCTTTCTCTGTGTTGTTTTCCCAAGATGCAACCTTCACATGGGCTGTCCGGTTTCTCAATCAATGGTAATCCCTTTACCATACCTTTTCTATGCAACAAATTCAGACCTCCAAAGTTGAGATGTCCAAATCTCAAGTGCCATAACCATTTTTCATCTTTTTCTTCTCTTTGGAATGTCTCTTGTGTCACTTCTACCATTGCAAATCATTTCTTCAAATATACTCTCATCTTGAGAGGAAACATTTTGTTTATTGTCATCTTCACTTGTGAAATTCTCTTCTTGCTTGGGGGTTTATCCATGATGGTGCATACATCATCTTCAAAGAAAAAATTGTATCCTTTCTAAATGAGTTGTCCAATGCTCAAAAGGTTACACTTCATACCAGGCACATAGTAAACATCTGATATGGATTTATTTTCTACTTTATTTGTTAAAACACTTACTCTGCCTTTTCCCATGACAGAGACCTTACTGTCTATTCCCAATGTTACTTGAGACTTCACATTTTCATCTAACATGGAAAACATAGAAATTTTTCTAGTCATATGTTTGCTACATCCTCAATCTAGAAACCATATATCTTCATTCTTTTCTTTAGCCATATTACATGCTAAAAATAGATTCTCTTGGTTGATATTTTCCTTAGTAAAATTAGCACTGGTTCTATTACCCATGTCACTTTGTTTCTTCCTATAGTCATTGGAATAATGGCCATACTTCTTACAGTAATGACATTGGACTTGGGATTTATCATACCTTTGTCCATGTGCTTGACTTTTTCCACCTTGTTGGCTGCTGCCTTGGCCTTGGTTCTAATTTTGATTGCAGCCCCTTCCACCAGTATTTGCAGGGTTGTTTCTTCCTCTATTTTGGCTTCTGCCTCTTCCTTTTCCTCTGTAGTTTCCTCTACCTTGACATCTTCCTCTTCCAAAGGACATTTGGGTCTTGAAGGCATCCTCCAAATATGATTTTGTTGTTCTTCCCAATCTTTGTTCATGTGTCATCAATGATGCATGAAGCTCATCAACAATAAACTTTGAGAGATGTTTTGTCTCTTCAATGGTTGTTACTATCACATCAAACCTTGAGAGTAAGCTCCTCAATATTTTCTCCACTATTCTTTTCTCTTCTATTGTCTCTCCATGAGGTCTCATTTGGGTAACCAACCCAATCAACAAAGTGAAGAATGAGTCTATTGTGTCAGAATCTTTCATGAAAATGAATTAAAAATCTCTTCTCATTAATTGAAGTTTTATTGTCTTTACCTTCTCCATACCTTGGTAGGCTATCTGGAGGGTATCCCATGCATATTTGGA
This sequence comes from Pinus albicaulis, assembly GCA_034641835.2. Lineage (NCBI taxonomy): Eukaryota > Viridiplantae > Streptophyta > Pinopsida > Pinales > Pinaceae > Pinus > Pinus albicaulis. Next base: position 704,029,761 of record CM076584.1, read on the forward strand.
CCTCTTGGCTCCTGCAGTCCTTGGAAATACACTTTCATGCACTGCTTGATAGAGATAGAAGAGGGCTTTTGAGTCCTTCTTCCTATTACTATTCAGAAAATCATTTTCTGTCTGTGTTAAGGAATTACATGCTTGTTCATCTGTTGGTTCTTCTAAACCATCTTCAACTAGCTCCCATAAATCTTGAGAGGCAAACAGGGCTTTCATTTTGATTTCCCAATAGTCATAGTTCTTCCCATTGAACTGTGGGAGTTGATTATTTCCCATACTCATGCTTGTGTTGGCTCCTGCCATGGCTAGCTTTCTAAACTATGCAATAAAAAATTGACTGTGTTTCCAAACAAACTGTCTCTCTACTGAGAGATAAACTCTGTCTTCAAAAGACTTATTTGCACTACACTTTTTGAACAAACACAAAACTCTGTTTTGTAAATACCTTGTTTTGATGAGCCTTCACACTGCTGGTCAAAAGCTGCAACAACTCCTTCTTCCTTCAGCTTCTTTGGCAAATGCAAAGAGCCTAGACTAGCTTTGATACCATGTTGGAATTTCTGAGTATTCCAAACACACAGAGGAATAAAAAAATTTCCTGTTCTCAACAAAGATATTCAATTGAAAAGATATGGACAGAGATGCAATAAAACAACTATTTCATTAATCATAAAAATCTATTACAAATCTGCCTCAAAACTGTTGTTCTGGCTATCAAAAAAAATACACAAGCTGCTACAAACACATCGTTCTATTTCTCGTTCTTTGTCTTCAAAGACACACACACAGTGTCTATTTGATTTCAAGCATAATACACGGTCCATTTCTCTCTCGTTGTGTTCTTTTTATATAACAGAATTTACTTTATATATATTATAAACATTGAATGTTTATAATATATATATTAAAACATACATATATATAACCTAAATTTTAAAACAAAATACTTTGTCGTGATGTTTTATAACATAAAAAATTTAATCCTAAGGTTTGAAACCTTAACATAATGCATTTCGTGGACTTCAACAGTTTTTATGCAAACTGGTTGATTAACCTTATCGCATTCATTTTTCTCTAGGCTGACTGGACTCCAAAACCATGTGATAGAGCTCCTATTGGCTCACGCATGACACGCTGGTGGACTTCAAGTCTTTATCCAAAATGACTCAATGTTTTATCGCATCCAAATTGGGAGAGGTTGACGTCAGCTCCATTTCATGCAATATCAATTTGATTGGCTCATGGCTTGGTGACTCGGCAAGGTGGGGACCGACTTATCGCATGGTTAAAGGCTATGGTGATGAGGCATTGGAGATGTGCGATCGGCACAAGATTGGTCCTAGAGTTTGGAAGTAGAATTGGTCGGGGCCTCCACTATGACATGGTTCATTTTAAATTCAAAACAAACTTGTGGTAAGTGTATTGTGGTTGGTGGAGGGTTTTAAAATGTGGCATGGTGGGTTTAAGGTAGTGGTTGCAGAAGATAACGGTGCAGACAGGAGAACTGTGTTGCGCGGTCAAACCAAAACATTTAAATGCATACACAGGCTACGACCTTAAACGAAAAAATGGATTTGCAGGTGTCTTTAAACATGGATTGAATGAACAGTGGAGTGCAAGTTAGAAAAAAAAAAAAAAAATCCCTGCTCCTTCTGTCCTCCTGTACATTTTGCATTTGGAGTTAATATTTCCAACAAATTCTAGACAACAATTGTTAGTATGAATCTTAATCGCAAGTGTATGAAAAAGGCTCACTTTAGCTGTGCATAAAAAACAACCCTAACAGCAAAGATGCCTGTCAATATCTTTAGATTTGCAATTAGTTGACCGAGATAAATGCTGCAGAATCTAGATCTATGCATTAAAATACATTAAGCAATAAATAAAAACAAGAGTTGCTCCATGCATCCGATAGACAAGACAATAATATGTTTAAAGAATTTTTTATTTATGGCACCTGGGAGGAGAACATAGAAGGATGTTACCAGTCCTCCTCAATGGGATGGGTTCTTGTAAGTCCTCAGCAGTTTAGATCTAAAATTTCTCTCTCTTGATGGTGTAGAAAACCCAGACAAAAATGGAACTCAAAGGGAGCTCACAAGAAAAATGATAGCAAAATATGAAAATGATGGTGGATCAAAGTCAGACCAAAATTGTAGATCCAGAGTGATCTTTAGGCAACAAAAGGTGGTGAATGAATGGAAAAACTCTTCTATTTATAACAAAATATTGAGTTAGTCTAGATATTGGTGCATAGTTAAAATATTATTAACCAAATCAAGATCCAAATTTTATGGAATATTTTATTATATTTGTTGGAGGGAAAATGAATTTAACTTGGGTCAAATCCCTTTATTTGTAAATAATAAATAAATAAATGATTTATTTATTATTTTAAGGATGTGGTTGAGTAATAATTAAATAAATAATGATTTATTTAACTATTTATGAGTGATTTAGTCAAATTTAACAAGGAATATTATTTAAATAAGGTTAAAATAATTATTTCTAGAAAATAATAAGATAAATAATAATTTATCTAATTAATTTTCCTGTTTTGGGTTATATATGATCAGGAATATTAATTAAACTGTTGTTTAACTAATTATTCCTTGAGGAAAATCAAACAAATGTAGATTTATTTAATATTTCCTCATGGGGTTTCCTGTTTAGACCATAAACAACTTAATAAAGGTGGTTTACTAAGTTATTTTCATAGTGAAAGCAATTTTATTTAGGGTAAAATTGGTCTTACATGGTGTACTTGGGTCCATCTAATAATAACAGGTTAAATGACCAAAAATTGGTGTAATAGATTGCCCCCCAGCGTGCGAGCGTTAGGAGCTAATCGTATGACCGAAGTACGTTGTAAGAACTCAATCACTAGACACCGAAGGGGAAGTCAAAGAGAGAGAAATAAAAGGTAGACCAAAGCGCTAGAGGACTAGACCCTGAGGAGGCAAGACTTACAGGTGCGACAAGTCTCTTTTATGAGTGAGTACATGTGTTATAGGCAGCGAGGGAGGCATACCTATGCCCACCGAGACAAAGTACAAAGAATAATGCATCCAGTAAACAAGGGACTGAACAATATAGTACATGATGGCATAAACATGAGCCAGGTAAAAACATGATAATGAATCCCACATACATATTGTGCCTGAGATAACAACCAGGACTTATACAATAATATCTGAGTACATGAGATACAAATACAACCCAAAAGCCCCTGTAAATAGGAAAGGGCTCTGAAAATTTGACTGATACATGCAAAAAAAAAGGCGTTGAAAGCGACTAAGGCCGACATCATGAAATATATGGAGCTGACTCAAAGGTTGTAATGAAGAGGTCATATGGGCATGTGGGGGGCTACCTGTAGGGCCACCCCCTCATGAGGGTTGAAACATCTCACACACACCCGGAAAACGCCGGTATCATCTGTTGCATCATGGAACCATCAAGTATACGGATCTCGATCATGCTGAAAAGAGCTGGAGCTGAGAAAAAATCAAGTCAAAGGGAAATAAGGAGTCTCTTTGCCTGATCCGAGGCACCGAACAAGAGTGGAAGCTGCAACCAAGGTACACCACCCTCTAGACCTATCTTCTAGAATGAATGATCTGATGTCGACAGAAGGAGGTCTGCCATAGGTGAGGCAATAAAGGATCCTCAACTAAGGCACGAGAGAAAATAGTAGAGTGACCGACAGACTGACATCAGGGATGATGATGAAATGGGGGGTACTAAATAGCGGACGAACGACTTCCCTTGTTAGAGAATAAAGGGCATCGATGACCTGGCAGCAACTGACACAATATTATGAGGGATAGGGGATAGTAGGACTTAAGGCCATAATGTGCAACACGAGAGAGGAACCAAGGCAATGAAGGATGGAGGACTATAGCGGGATATAAAGGGACTCGGGATAGACTCCATGAATGTGATGATGACTCAACTCAGATGCTCTAAACAAGGGTGGCTCGATGATGCTACCACACAGAAAAGGTCTGGTGGGGACCATAAATAAGTGAGTACATGATGGTTACTCAAAACGAAAATCAACACGAGCATGGACAAGTATGGGGGAAAAGTGGTGCCCTAAGTATAAGTGTTGCAAGTAAGGAAATTAGATTTTGAGGAGTGGTGAAGTGACCCTTCTTGGACGAAATGTGTCTTGATGAAGTATCAAATCATAAAAGAACTAACAAATACCCATTTGAGGGCTCAGTGAGAGCTTTCCAACGATACAGACGGTTTATCAAACTGAGCTACGATTTGGCCGCAACAAACGAAAGAAAAATCAGGGGTTTCTCTTTTAATAAGGATTTTTCCCTCCAAATTCACTCATTTTCATGTGGAGCTGTGGTGAATGTAGAGAGGAGAGAAGGCCCTAAATCTTGCGGCAATCGTAGCGGACCAACCGATTGTTGGAATCAAGATCTGTCAGTTGTAGGTAAGAGGCCTAACCCTACTCTTTCATTTAAGTGGATTGAAAGTTCAGTTTAGGTCCCCAGAGCTCAAGCATAGACCCCTACTCCTCTTCATGGTTAGGTCGCACTTTTTGAGGAAAAAAATGCGACCTGGGTAGCAGGTTTTGGGTAGAAAACTGCGACCTGTCCCAGGATTGGGCCTGAAAAGTGCGACCTAATAGGGAGGGGTTTTTATACGCTATTTTTTGGCTAAGAGCTGGGTTTTTGTGTTTGGATACAGTCTTTCCTATTTGTACACTGATAAATATGATGTTTTTGTGCAAATATTGTAGAATTACAGATCAAATTGAGAAAGAGAGACTTGGGCACATTACGGTCAGAGATCCGGGAGGATCAGGGTCTCCGTAGTGCATTGGCTAGGTTTAGGGTTCTAAATTTTGTGGAGAACCCTTTGACAAGAGCTGGAGAGCCCTTATTGGCCTAGATTGTCAGCAATTGGGACCTATACCATGAGGTATTTATAGTGCAGGGGCACCAGATCGAGTTGACAGTCCAGGATATATATTTTCTGACTGGTCTCCCACCACTTGGGATGGTAGGGAATACTCAACCAGTGTTGCCGCAAGGGCGGAACATCATGGAGTTTATAGAGCGCCATTATCGACCAGGTGTCCATGGAAAAGGGACACGGATACCCATCGAGGATATAGAGAGGTTAGAGACCCATGTTGTGGCTGCAGCGGTGTTGCAGATCCTGAATAACCAAGCACTCCACCACATCACTGGAGGGCAGATGATGCTTGTGGAGAGTGTGTTGAGTGGGACCTACTATGGGTGGGCCCAGATGATGCTGTCATTTTTCAAACGACAGTTTTCGCTATGCAAGTGGCAAGTGAACCATGATTGTGCATATGGTATGGTGTTGTGCTCACTCTTATTTGAGAAGATCTTGACACTTCGACCTCGTATACATCGCCAGGATGGGGGCCCGAGAGAGCCCAGGATGCACCAGTGGGGGCGACTACTGTGGAGAGGAGGAGGTGGGGTAGTCGGATGGGTGTTTTGACCCGATTTCTTTGCTCATTAGGATCAGATGCCATTTTACATAGACGACTATCCCTATAATGGGATGAGTTATCATGGGGACCCAGATTTGCCACTACCGCCTAGTCGAGTATGGGGGGCCGATGGTAAGTTCCAAATTTCTAATCTTTTATGTGCAATGTAAAGTTTTAGAATATTGTATATGGTATTGATTCTTCCACTTTTGGTATGCAGATAGAGCACCGGTAAAACCGGCCGGGTATATGGGACGGCTTGCAGTATCAGGAACTATCAGACCTAGTGGATCGAGAGCACCACAAAATGAGGATGCGACAGCCCTCCTGGAGGACATATGTCATAGATGTGAGAGGCTTTTGACTGGTGTTTCAAAATGTAGCTGGCAATAATTAGATGACCATACATAGAGCCATGTATTGGTCTCCCCTCGGAGTGGCGAGGGTTCATGCGGCGCCTGGTGATGGCCGGTCAGGGGATGCGCGATCTATGAGCTGTAGGGGTAGAGCCATTAGCTTGGAATCCTCCAGATAGTGATTAGTGTGTAGGGGTAGGTGGTGCCCCCAGTTTTGAGTTTTTGTAACATGCTATGGGCATGTCATATGTATCAGAGTTGATGAACTCTAAAAATTTTATACGACACATATTATGGATATGCATCGTTTTGATGGTTTTATGTTATTATCTTGTGTTAAATGCATGTGCTAAATGCCAATCTAGAATATTGTTTGCAATACTATATACATAGTGATTTTATGCTCTAGGTACATAACTGAATGTAATGATTTCAAATTCATGCATCAAAATCTTCACTCGTAGATATCTTCTAAAAAGGATAGGATTATGCACACGATGTACACCATTCAATTGCATGACAAGAAGCAGGGAATATAAACGAACATGAAGGTGGAGGATGCGATGTGAAAGGGCATCGGCTAATAAACTTCGCACTGCATCATATTCGGCATGATTATTGGTAGCAGTACCAATGCATACACCGTTCGAGAGAACAAGCAAATGAAAGGGAGTAAAGATGGCCCAACTTGCTAAAGCTAGATTTCGGGAGTAGCGAATTGCACCATCGGCATAACCGATATAAGGTGTGGATAGGAGGTCTAGCTAAAAGGGGCCACAAGACAATAAATGGGAGGATGATGAACAATGTTGGCAACCTGAGCGCAAAGTAGAAATCGAACACACACTGCGAGAAGGAGTGATCTGGGTAGGATGTCTACTACTCACATGTCGACGATTAGGTGGAGTGTGGGAGCTACTGGAGGTGTAGCTTGTGCTCAAGCCATGAAAGTCACCATAGGCACGGATGGTGCCATCCCACTTATGGGCAGGAAAGATGAAGTCAAGGGTGGACAAGGCTTCCATGATGTCATCATCACAATAGAAGATGGAGTGACTGGAGGAAGGGAGACCACATAACGTGGAAAAGCTACCTGACTCATCATCATGAGAAGAAAGGTTCACATGTGCATCGTCATGGGGGATGAAAAAAGAACAAGAAGATAAGGGATCTACCGATGTTGAGCCCAGGGTGATCATTGAAGGGAGGTCAAGTGAAACAACAGGGGAATATGTAGAGGGAGCTTCCACTGAGGGTCTCATGGATGATCATAGGTAGAGGATGGTGGCCGCAAGTTCTGTCATCTCGACATCATTAGGGGGAATGTCAATGGGAGTGGGTGAATCCTCAAGCTCGCCTGCAGCATACTACGCAAGTACGGGAGAGGCGGGTTGGTTTTGTTCAACCTCATACTCCCCAACTACCTCCAAAGTGGCGCGATAATGCATAAGGAAGGGACAATGGTGGAAATAATGGCCATGGAGATCACACAAAGCACAGGGTTGATTGGTGTGAATAGTCTTAGGGTTCTTGGCTACAATTGAGGAAGAAACAGAGGCTTTAGGGATTGTAGACTCAGGGAACGCAACATTAACCATGGGCTTGATTTGGGGCAACTCAGGACAGGTATGGGTGTCATGACCAACGACATCACACAAAGCACAAGGCTTTGGAGGTAGAGGAGGAGCAGGCTCAGTCGGGGCAGCCTTCTCTTTTGATGCCCTCTTGTGATATTTTTCCTTCTTACCCGAGGTGGTCGCAACAGGATATGGCTCTTGTTGAGGTGGCTGAGGCATTGTAGCAGTGGGAGAAGTCATGGGGACTGGCTGAACTGGGGTCAAAGAAAGATAAGGTTTGGGTTGACCAGGCAGCGTAGCGGCTAGGGGATCGAGGTACCAAACGGGAATCCCCAGGGTCAGGTTAGGTAGAGAGAGGGTAGCCATGACAGGTACCGTGTACACTCCAGGATGGGGAGCTAGGAACGATATTGAACTGGAGGGGTAATGGCTAGGCGGGACAGCTCCAAGATGGTTAAGGCTTGGAGGAACCATTCCGTGAGGGTAAAAGGGCTCATGAACACCAGTTGTAGGTGAAAGGCTAGGAGGAGGGGGTCCATAAGGCTAAATCAAAGGGCTAGGAGTAGGCTGTGGAGGGCGAGGTCGTTTAATAGCCGAACCGAGCCGCTTGAGGGAGGCCCAAGACGATTGCATCATGCAAACATTCGATGAGCTGAGATCAGAGATAGGAGGAGGAAGACCAGGGAATGTACCAAGAAATGATGAGTCTTTGTATACTCCAAGTGAGATACTAGTCAAAGGATCGATGGTTTGCTTATTGGCCACCGAAGAGATGATGGACTCAGGGGAGGTCTGAGACTTCGGTTCGTAATATGTAAACTAGTCAATGGTGACTATCTTTCCATTATGAGGGAATGACATATTGCGGTGTATTGTAGATGGGATAGCAGACATCGCATAGGTGTAGCTACGACCCAATATAATGTTGTAATCTAAGGGGGCATCTATGACTTCTACATCAACGCAAATAGCCTTGCCCGCAAGAGTAATAGGAAAATTGCGGAATAGGCCAATGGGCTGGGAGGCGTGGCCACCCCACGCTTGGAGAGTGATTGTGGAAGGATCCAACTCAGGTGATCCGAGTTGCTTCCAAACCAAATTGGACATCACACAGGTGGATGCCCCCTCATCAATGATGCACCGGGAAACGTTGGTGTTCTGGATCTTGACTGGGATTTGGAAGGCGACGAAAGTAGGGAGAGGAGGATGTTCTGACTGGTCAACATCGAAGACAATTAATCGACCATCGAAAGGATCTACAGCACCCATGGAAGATAGTAGAGCTTTTCATTGTGAAGGGCACGACTGGAGGAGTTCCAGCATTGAAATGGCAGTAGGAGATTGCGCCAAGTCATCTACTATATTATACGAATGGGCAGCTTTTCCAGAAGTAGCATTTCGACGTAGTGGTCCCTTGGGGATATTGGTATGAACCTCCGCCTTAGGCTGAGGGATCTAAAAAGGACCATTAGGTGTTGAAATAGGCTCTGTAGATACCGAAGGAGGTGGCTCGGGGACAGACCTAACGGGAGGCTTGTTGTACTGATGAGACCGAGTCTGAAGATTGATATCTACGGTTATAGGTTGGTCAGAATTCATCATGAGAATCTGGTAATCAGAGGTACCAGATGGAGGAGGTTGAGTGGCCACCGAACCTTTAGGTGGTTGGGTAGCCACAAATCCTTGCTGAGGGAAAGGATTAGTAAACACAGCCGGCTGACTAGGCGTAGCACTGGGAGGGATGGAAGGGGAGGCTTACTGTCCTTGCAAGTGTATGAAAAAGGCTCACTTTAAACATGCATAAAAAACAACCTTAACAACAAATATGGCTTCCAATATCTTTATATCTGCAATTAGTTGACCAAGATACATGCTGCAAATTCTATATCTATGCATTAAAATACATTAAGCAGTAAATAAAAACAAGAGTTGCTCCATGCATCCAATATACAAGACAAGAATATGTTTAAAGGATTTTGTATTTATGGCACCTGGGAGGAGAACATAGAAGGATGTTACCAGTCCTCCTCAATGGGATGGGTTCTTGTAAGTCCTCAGCAGTTCATATCTAAAATCTCTCTCTCTTGATGGTGTAGAAAACCCAAACAAAAATGGAACTCAAAGGGAGCTCACAAGAAAAATGATAGCAAAATATGACAATGATGGTGGATCAAATTCAGACCAAAAGTGTAGATCCAGAGTGATCTGTAGGCAAAAAAAGGTGGTGAATGAATGGAAAAACCCTTCTATTTATAACAAAATATTGAGTTAGTCTAGATATTGGTGCATAATTAAAATATTATTAACCAAATCAAGATCCAACTTTTATGGAATATTTTATTATATTTGTTGGAGGGAAAAGGAATTTGACTTGGGTCAAATCCCATTATTTGTAAATAATAAATAAATAAATGATTTATTTATCATTTTAAGGATGTGGTTGAGTAATAATCAAATAAATAATGATTTATTTAATTATTTATGGGTGATTTAGTCATATTTAACAAATAATATTATTTAAATAAGGTTTAAATAATTATTTCTAGAAAATAATAAGATAAATAATGATTTATCTAATTAATTTCCTTGTTTTGGGTTAAATATAACCAGGAATATTAATTAAATTGTTGTTTAACTAATTATTCCTTGAGGAAAATCAAACAAATGTAGATTTATTTAATATTTCCTCATGGGGTTTCCTGTTTAGACCATAAACAACTTAATAAAGGTGGTTTACTAAGTTATTTTTCATAGTGAAAGCAATTTTACTTGGGTAAAATTGGTCTTACATCGTGTACTTAGGTCCATCTGATAGTAATAGGTTAGATGACCAAAAAATGGTGTAACAACAATATTCCACAAATCCATGTAGCAGCAGTGCTCAAATCATGTGATCATCAACGATTTTACCAATTCCACACGTAAGTTCTCTGCGGGCAACAGAAGCACCACACAGAATCTAACCTCTACAAGTTCATAGGAATCTTACCATTTAATGAATTTCTCGAAACGTCTAGCTACTGCAAGTTTGAGCAATTCCCTATCTCTGGAAAAATGTATCCCTTGAAGGAATTGTGAAACAGGAATAGGATTTCGAGTCTTTTCAACATCCCCACTTCTAGAGATATTCTCCCTGAGATTTTATTGTTTTGCAACTGAAGGGACACCAAATTCTTCCAATCCACAAGAAATATCTCGTCGAGACTTTCTGTTAGGGAATTTTTAGACATTCCTAGCTCCATGATGCAATCCAAAGAAGCCAGATCGAGTGGTATCAGACTCTGAAGATTATTCACTAACAATTCCATGAAAGTTAGGTTTTAACATTGTCCTAGTTCGTCGGGAATGTTTCCTTGCAACCTGTTGTAGTGAAGATCAAGTCTCTGCAATAAAAATACCATCGGCTCTCCAAACCAGTTGCTCTTCCACTAGTCAGCTCTTCGCAACAATCAGAGACAAAAAAAAAAATCCAGACATCAACTCAACTTGATTCCTCTTGAATTAGCTGCACAATAACCTTAATAATCTGATGAGAAAAGAGAAATATAAAACAATACAAATATACTCTCTTATTTGACCCCTCAACCTAGGAGGGGCCAAGGCCAAGGCCCATACTGGCTCTTATACACCACCTAAATTAATAAAATAATGTTACATATAGATACATGTAATTTTTTTTCAAGATAGGTAGACTATCTTGGACACACAATCACTTTGTTGAGATAAAATATCAACCACACACCAATCTAGGAAACATCTAGATCTCAACAACTCCTGAACATTAAGCATTAAGAACAGACTCTTGATAGAATGAATCGCAAAGAAAAGTAGGAATTATATTTCCAAGTTATTTATTATTTAAAAAGTGCAAATTTTTTGCAGTAATAATTTTTTTTTGGGAAATGAGCTTTGTTAGGGTTTTGGAGAATACACAGGAATCTAACATCGATAGAATCGAGGTGCAGGCGATTTGATCTATAGCAGTGTTGAGTGGCAGAATGACAACCTTGCCAAGGGGAGAGATCCCCTCCTACTGGAATGTAACAGCAAGAGAATACAATGGAAAACAACCAGGATCATCGAGAGTCACCGACCCTAATCTAGGACCTGTTATGGGCGCCCAATGGCAGGCCAATATCAGAGGGAAATTCCTGCCAAGAGCCACAAAGAAGCCATGCTTTTTAATCCCCTCAAATAAACTGGATAACTACCGAAGCTACATGAAGGACCATTCTTTAATATGCAAATTTATAGGCATTTGGCAGATAGAGAAGGACCTAATAAAATCGATACAACAAAAATGGCAGCTCAAAGGCCAAATTGATCTGAATTGGGGAACGAGCATTCTTTATGATAATCTTCACCAACCTAATTGATAAAGAACAAATCTTTGAAGGAGTACTATATTTTTACTATAATGCAGGATTGTTCATGACACAATGGGAAGAATGTTATAACCTTGATCAAGAAATATTTCTAGTGGCACCAGTATGGGTTAGGCTATTCGCCCAGTAATTGGTAACTCACTCGGAAAATTTGTGAAAATAGCAGAAACTACACGCAGAGGAAGGTACACCTCATATGCCAGAATATGCATATACATGAACATTACAAAGCCTTTACCAGAATCGATCGCGTTGGAATATTAAGGAGAAGTATGGCAATAGTTATTATATTATGAACACATTCCATTTAGATGTTGACGATGTCATGAGTATGGCCATATTTTCAAAGCTTGCCCACTAAATTTTCCAGATAAGATGGAGGGGAAACGACCGGAAGGAAAAGTGATAACAACAGATAAAGATGAAGGATTCAAGGAAGTAGCAAGTAAGAGGAAAAACAACAAACTGCAACAAAATCAAAACACAAACCCAACCAATAAAAAGAGCAGTCAAAACAGGTTTGAAATATTACAAGAAATAGGAGAGAGCTCAAAATAATTTGAACAAACATCAGAAGGAAGATAGGGTCAGATACCCCCAAAATAAATGAAGCCCAAAAGGAAGGCCCATGTAGAACCCTTAGAAAAGAAAGAGAAATCTCAAATAATAGAACAATCTGCCATGGAAATAGACGCAACCAAAGAAGACCTAAGTACAGAGGAGGTGGTATTAATTTTTTTTTTCATGAATGGAGAAACCTTGATGAGAGATTTATATCGGAACACCAAAAGAATCTCTATAGGGAAAAATTCCAACAATATATGACCAAACAAGGATAGTGACAAACAAAGCTAGGAGACATAGTGAGCTCACAAAAAGGAAGTTCCCAAGAACCTAGCACACAAGCAAAAGGAGACAAGAAATGAGGAGGAAAGAATTTGTAGGAATCCGTTCAAATGGTGGGAGAAATGTTAGTAAATTCAAGAAGGGTAATACCGTTATCAACGGTATTACACCAACTCCACAAAGTTTCCCAATGAGAGTTCTCTCCTGGAGCATAAGGGGCCTCAACAACAGGGGAAAACAATGATATCTACAATAAAGAATGAAAAAAGAGAGACCATAAGTGGTGTTCCTTCAAGAGACAAAAGTATCAAGGGAAATACTGAATTTTATGAAGCCTAAATATGAAGTAGTAGTTGTAGATGCCAGAGGAAGCGCGAGAGGCATAGAGATTCTCTGGAATCTGACAGAGATCATAGCAAAAGGTTGGATAGGGCTACTCTGTATTCTATCGGGTTGTTTTAGACAGATTGGAACAAGGGAATGGTTCCTCATTTTATCGTTCTACGACCCTCATATTCCAGGAGAAAAAACATCATTCATTCAGAACATAGGAATGTTGAAGAACCTACATAAGGAGAAGTATTAGTTGTTGTGAGGGTATTTCAATATGGTCACCTCGCTAGAAGAGAAAAAAGGAGGAATTCGAAGAGAGGAGCCTGAATTGGAGATATTTCATGACATGCAGACTGACCTACGACTAGTAGACATTCTTACGACCAATGACACGTATACCATGAACAATAGAAGAGGAGGCATCCGTCAAGTAGCCTCGAGGCTTGATAGAGTTTTAGCTTCTAAAGACCTTATAAGCAGTGATGTGTTCTATGAAGCTACCATTCTCCCTAGTTTAGGATTAGACCACTGGCCGATTTATTTAGAAATAGATATGAAGTAGGACAATCAAAAGAGACCATTCAGATTCGAGGCATTCTGGCCGTGAGGCACTACATTCTTAGAAAAAGAAAAAGAATGGTGGGAAACTAGCCGAATACAAGGAAGAAATATGATACATGCCTTCCAACTCCGTTTAAAAAATATGAAGTAGAAAATAAATAAAAAAATTGAACAAAAATGAGTTTGGTCACATCCAGCAAGACAAAGAACAACTACAGGCTTGCATGAAATAAGTATAGCAACAAATGATAATACAAGGAAGATCAGAGGCCGTGGTAGTTGAAGAGGGAAGGCTTCTAAGCAAAATAGAAGAATGTAGGAAGCAGGAGGATATCTTGTGGAAACAAAAATATATAATTCAATGGCTTCGAGAAGGGGAAAGAAACACTAACTTCTTCCATAAGGCAATGATTCAACAAAGACTAGATCCCTCAGATGAACCAATTGGATTGAGACCTATTGAATTGTGTAATGTAATATATAAAATCCTTTCTACTATCATGGTTAACTGCCTCAAGCCTATCCTCTCGGCACTGATCTCCCCAGAACAGACATTCTTTGTAAAAGGAAGACAAATTTTAGATGGAATAATCACAACGCAAGAAGCCTTCCATTCCCTCAAAAACCTCAAAGCCAAAGGAATGATGATTAAACTTGACATGTCAAAAGCATATGACTACCTCAGTTGGACTTCCTTTCAAAGCATCCTCCATGCTTTCGGTTTTGACCTAAGATGGATTTAGTGGCTTTTCTCACTTATCACCTCCCCTGTATTCTCCATCCTTCTTAATGGATATCCATCTGATCCTTTCAATGCCACCCAAGGCCTCATACAAGGTGACCCAATATTTGCCTTCCTTTTTATCATTGCAGCATAAATCTTGGGGAGATATATTAAAAATAAGGTGGCAGGAGGACAACTTAAAAGCCTGAATATTTGGGGTAATGACCTCACTCTTACCCATCAAAATTTTGTGGATGACATAATTCTCTTCTGCCAAGCCACCCTTAAAGAAGCTAAAGCTATCCTTTCCATCCTCCATGAATTTATGGATTCTTCAAGAACCCTTATAAACAATGATAAATCCAATTTTTTTATTTTTCAACACCCAAATCTAATCCCAAGGTTTTCTGGCGAGAACCCTTGGATTTCGTATTGGATCCTTGCCAAAAAAATACCTAGGTATACCTCTCAGCCTAAACTCCCTCTGAGTATCTTGTTGGAAAGATATCCTTAATCGTATTCAATATCGTCTTAAAAATTTGTCCTTCCATGCTCTGAATTCTCCTATTCAATTTATTTTATTAAAAGCAGTACTACAGTCAATCCATATTTACCAACTATCGAGTTTGGCAACTCCAAAAACGAGTTGTATGGAAATGGCTAACATCTTCAAGAAATTTCTATCACAAGGGACTCAACAAGAAAAAAAATGGGCACTCCTCTCATGGGACAAATTAACCAAAATAAAGCAAGATAGAGGATTGGGAATGAGAAACCCATACATGCTTAATCAAGTTATGGGAGCAAAGCTCTAGTGGCATTGGGTACACGGAGAAAGGGACCCGTGGAAACAAATTTGGGGAAGAAAATACAACATGCCAAACACTATGGAAGGGATATTGAGGGTACATGACACATCAAAAGGATCTGCAATTTGGAATTTAGCAGCGTCAAATAGAGATTTAATCAAGGGCAACAACTTTTGGGAAATTAGAGGGGGAACCACATCTCTATTATGGGAAGACTCCTAGAAACAAAGGGAGAAGTTACTCAACATACAAGAACTAGTTGAGATATTTTTATTAACAAACAGAATGAACAACAAGACAGTAGCTCAGTTCTGGGATGGAGGGGCAAAACATCAATGGAGAATATGGAAAAAAAAGGAACACTGGCCTAATGCTCTAGACACCCAGCAATGGGAAACCTATGAGAAATAGTTAAATTCAAGGAAAATAACCATATTGGAAGGGGAGGACATATTGAGATGGGGATATAGAACAAAAGGGATGTTCACTATCCAAGAAGGGTATGACATCAAGACTAACAACATCTAATCTCAAGCACACTACCTTTGGCAAAAAATCTGGTTCGGAAACCAATGGCCAAAAGTAAAAAAATTTCTATGGTTAGTAAGTCGCGGAAGGATACTAACCTGGGATCAACTCCAGAAACAAGGGATGTTAGGGCCATCAACATGTCGGATATGTGAGAAACAAATAAAAACAATGGAAAATCTCTTAAACACTTGACTAGTTGTTAAACAACTTTGGCATAAACTTAGCCTTCTCTTTGGACAAACAGATAGAGACTGAGCAAGCATCAAGCACACCATAGAAAATTGGAGGAAAGGGGGCTTCCAATGTCCAGTGATTAAAAGAGTTTGTTAATATCCCTATGTTCCCTACTTTGGGGGGTTTGGAAGGAAAGGAACAAACAAACATTCATAGATGAGATACAACCAATCAATGAAATATGGAAAACCATTCTGAATAATATTAGAGAAACCATCCTAGCAAACAAATGGAAACAACATGATTGGAAAGCTAACACCCAGGAGGCTCGCATTTTGGTAATGTTGAATCTCAAACCACAGATCTTAGCACCTGGGTCATGGAAAATGAAATCCATGCCAAGTTCCTTGCTTGATAAATTCATGAGCCCCCTGCAAGATTTTCTTAAATTGAACTATGACGAAGCCACCAAAGGGAATCCGAGGCAGGCTGGTTCAGGGGGAATATTTAGAGACTCAAGAGGCCAAGTAATGAGGATTTATGCAACGGACCTGGGATATGCAAGTAATATTGAAGTGGATCTCAATGCGGTAAAACAGGGACTCCTCATATCAAGAATGGAACAATATAATAAGCTAGTAGTGGAAGGAGACTCAGCTCCGGTTACAGGAATCCTTCAAAAACTTCAACATGGATCCAACTAGTAGAAAATCAATAGAAGATGGCACACAACAAGGTTCACACAGGAAATTAAAGCTCTGATACCATACATAAACTACATGACACCTTCCCATGTCTGCAAGATAGGAAATGCAGAAGCAGACTTGCTAGCGAATTGGGGGTGTAGCCACCCAGGGAAGTACCTAGATAAGAATTGGGAAAGAACAGATCAGATGGAAGGACTTGAAACCCTACAAGAAATTGTTGAGAAAGACAACAACCCAAACCAAGGTCCCTGATCGAGGTGTGAAGCGATATGTGACGAGTATGTTCATCATGAGGGGCAAGTGGCATAATGGGAGTGCCATGAGGCATCGAAGGTGGATGGCTCATCCCACACCACCTTAAGCCAGCAGTTAATGTGGCTAGACGTGGGCAGATTCTTTCAGAGAATATTAGGGAAGCGTGCCATGGGTGGAGGGAAATAACAAGGGACAGAGGGAATTTTTTCACTGTGATGTTAGTTAGAACGCCTGTGGAGATGAAAAACCTGGAATTGTGGTCGAGGAAAGGTATGAAGCAGGAATGTTCTCCGTTCTATGGGCAACACTACACCTAGTATGTATCCTTGTCCCATGTGTTACCGCACCTGTTATCGTTCCTATGTGTTTTTGATATGGGAGGGTGGTTTTCTCAGGAACCATTGCAGATTGGTATGTATCCTGAGCCGGTGTGTTACCGCACCTGTCCTTGTTCTTTTTTGTTGTTGATATGGGAGGGTGGTATTCTCAGAAGCCTTTCGGAGAGGGAAGGAGACAAGAAGTTGTTCTTGTATACCTAGTCTATGCCTCTGTAAATCATTGTGCTAAAAGAGAAAGACAGGGCTGGAGGGTGGGTAAGGGTTCTAAGTATGGGTACAAAGTATAAAATTGATAGTATGATTTTCCAAATTCAATTTCTCTCCAGGGTTGTATGGTTAATGTCATTCCTTGGGGAAATGGTGGGAGACAGGTCTAGAATGAGGCGGGAATGTCTCTGGGTTTTTTCCCCTAAGAATCAAGCAGATACTTCTATGAATAAATATAACCATTGCTCCTGTCAGAGCTAATTCTTGAGGTGGTGGAGCGAGACGGTGCTCAAAGGAGTTGAGTATGGCTCCTGCGTCTCGACCTTGACTATTAGGATGGTATTACATGTGGATGTAATTGTTTTTTATTTATAGTTTTGGGTTCTCATTTGATCTTTGCGGGTAAGGACATTTCTATATCAATCAAGGCCAACACCATTGCTTCTGTTAAGCTCTCTAGCCTTGAGGGCGTCAAGCTCAAGGCAATATATTATTAGTCCTCAAATTTCACAACCTCGAACTGGGCTGGTACAAGGAAGAGGAATCCTAGCATATCCAATAGAATATTGGCATACAAACAGAGGATTGACACTAATGATGAGGTGGTGGGATGGAAAGATGCGAAAATCGATTAATGGAGAGGAATTGGTTTTGTCATATTCTGAACAATGATATTTTTTTTTTGTCTATACAGGTCTTCCTAGCCTCTCTATCTCTTTGGTCTCTGCACGGAAGGTGGGAACCCCGGTGTGGATTTGGGTGAAGGTATAGTTGCTGGGAGACCCCCAAAAAAAGAAAATGGTGAAAGCGCAGACAGGTAAATTAGGAAATGCAGGGAAGATCGGCCAAGCCAACAAGGTAGGAAAAGTCAAAGGCAAAGAGAAGGCAAGACCTAGAAAGTGAGGCAGGAAATTTGATAAGGAGAACATGCAGAATCTAATGCATGCTTACAATGTTGGGATGCCTGCTCAGGTAAAAGGTTTGATATCAAGTTGGGAGGGAGACCTCAATACTAAAGTTGAGGATGACATTCCAGACATTGAAATAGATTCAATGGTGATAGATCTGGGAAACACAAGAGGACGATTGACCCTATTTAAAAAGGAAATTCACCTCTACTAGACAAGTGTATAATGGCAAAGGCCATTTTGAAAATCTAGGAGGCAAGAGGAAACCCAAAGGCAGCTTCAAATTTGGCTGATATGGACAGAGACATCCAAGCAATACAACTGTAGGGACATCACCAGAATGTGTGTCTCAGATGCATTGAATGTCAACTCCAAAACCTACATCAAGTGGATATGCCCGGATCAAGTTTAAAGGATCCGGCACCTATTGAATCTTTAGATGGGTAGTCACAAAATTTTAGGCTTTTTGTTGAATTTAACAAGTGGGCGGCTAGCATTTACATTTTTAATAGCATGTTAAAAATATTTTAGACAATATACCTTATAAGGCATTTAGAGACGGGATTAATCTATTTCAATTTTGGTTGGCTTTTAACACTTTGAGGTGGCCAACGTACCTGGTTTCCTATGGGTAAGTTGAGGCTACCAAGTATTGAATTTGCTGATGTAACCTATTGCTTTTGTTAAAATGAATGAATAGAGAGGTACTAGTAAACTTACAAAAAAGAAGAAGTGCAAAATTATATCTAAGAGATATATTACTAAGGGTATCTAATGTTGATCACACTAGGCTTGGGCCACACCAACCCTTAACATGAATAATTTTTTTTCCTACGAAATTTTGAACTAGTAACCTTCACATCACAAGTATCTTAACAGTACACCCCATCACCATCTATTCTAAACCTTGCCCACAAAAATATAATAATTAAAATATTTAATTTTAATATTAACTACAAAGCCACAGCCTCGGGTCCATCGCGAGGGTTTGAGAGAAGCCGCAACAGAGCCAGCTGCCATGAGTGTGCCATGGGGTGGGGAGCCACCTCCCACCCCTCTGATCACCACAGAAGAAGCCTTCAGAAGGCTTAGAGAGGGAAGAAACCTTCGGCCCCTTCAGTACCAAAATTCATTAAAAAGTTGGACGCAATTCTAGAAATCGTCTTGTCGAAAGAACAACCTATAAAAATCGCCCTTGCTTTGGCTGAAAGAGGTTTGGTAGGATAGTTTATGGGGCTTTGGCTCTCAGTAAAAACCACTAATGATTGGATTCAGCATAAATGGAGACCTCAACTCAAGAATAGTGTGACCTGCTATGTCGTTGGAAGAGGATTCTTCATTTTTGAGTTCATCACCAAGGAAGATCGAGATATTGTCTTCAGGGGCGGCATGTACTTCATGGGGACCCAGCGATTGTATCTCAATAGGTGGACACCCAAATTTGATCCCACAATCGATGTCCCCAAAGAGTTTCCAGTTTGGGTCTGGCTTCCCAACCTCCTGGTCCATTGCTAGAACTTCCACTCTCTGCAGAAGATTGGAAATGGACTAGGTTGTTTTATTGACAAAGCAGACAATAAAGGCCAATACACCTGTGCAAGGATCTTTGTAGAAGTAGATATGGAAGCTGGCCTTCCAGAAGCTGTAAAACTCACCGTAGGTGCATGGCATCACTATCAA